>CM076570.1:937948587-938091677 GCA_034641835.2 Pinus albicaulis | reverse complement strand
GCTTCGGAGGCTATGGGGAGGAGCATGGCTGTCGGATGGCAACATCCAACGGTGGAGATCTGATAGAGGAGGTTAAAAGGAGAGCAGAGGGAGCTTTTAAGTCGGATCTGTCGATCTGCAAAGATCGAAAGTCGGGAGCAATCCAGTATGTATAATGGAGAAAGGCCACATAATAAAGAAAATGGGAGAAAATGTAAAGGAAAAAGGTTTAAAACCTTTGGCGGGGGAAAAATGTATTAAAAATAAAAATGGGCTTCCAGAGGAATATGAGCTATCGGATGAGATTGGCTCATAAGGATCAACGGCTGAGGAGGCGTGTGATAAAAACCTTTGGTAGAGGCGGAGGGCGATGATGAAAGGCTAGATTAGATCTGAGCCGTTGATCTACAAAGATCAACTGCGGAAGACGCGCTCGAAAAAACACAATGGAAAAGAGGGAAAATGGTTTCCGAGAGAAAAATAGCTGTTTTCATGTGAGAAAAAGGCGGGGAGGTGGTTTTTCCTTTTTGAACGCGATATGTGTCCCCGCCCGACACGTGGCTTCAAAAAACATCTTATATCGCACGACCTTTGGGAAATTAACTTCCATGCTAAAAGTTATGCGAAATGCCACATACGTCGTCGAATCTGGGGTCTCAGATCTGACGGTAGAGAATGAGCACGATAACGGATAGATGCATGGGTGGAAGCAAGGGGAGCGGTATTAATCTGGGCCATTGATCTAAGATCTGGATGGCTGAGATTGAATCTTGAAGAAGGCAAGACCCACAGAAGGCAGGTCCATCGAGTTAAATATGAACCATTGGATGGAATGAATCGACATTCGCGAAGTGATCTGGGATATGAACAGAAACGATACAACGACGAAGAAGGGTTAACAAGGGTCGTTGATCTACAAAGATCAATGGTCGGGTTTTGCCGAAAAACATTATGAAGCGGGGTATATAGAAAATAACCAAAGTCAGGAGATGCATTCTGGACCGTTCGATCTGGACACATAGACGGTCTAGATGCAATCGAAGGCATGCGATAGGAGGGTGGAAGAACTTGTGGAATGCCGATGTGATTGAGCGATGGCCGTCGATCTGCAGATCAGATCGAAAACGGGGAATGGATTGAGGAACGTCAATTGAAGGTGGGGAAAAATTAATGCGAAATGTGCCCTTTGAAAATTTCCGATGCGATGCTATGCCGATCGTTGATCAGCGTTGGATCAACGGTCAAGATTTCTTTAAATAGAAAACTTGCGGAAATCCTTTATTACACATGAAAATAAAAAGTTTAATAAAAACAAAGGTTTAATGGTCGGGGTGGGTTATATATAAATGAAAAGGCTTAACACCCGTCTGCGGGGCCTTTGATTATATGGAGTGCAATAGGGAATGCGATAGGCCCAGAGCTTATATGAATAAGGGCCAATTGCATCAGAAGTTCGGGCTTGGTCTTTCAATCTACCCATTTGGATTTCTGCGATGTTAAGATTTTACGACAGAAATAATAAATATTTACTAAGAGAAATAAATACAAAGAGCCCAACAACAAATCATAAACACAAATGTTTATCCGGGAAAAACCCAACCAATGAAATTTCATTAAGCATTGGCCAAAACCCTGACCAATCTAGCCAAGTGAGCCTTCACCGCTCACCTCCAAGCCTACATTACAATGAATTCTTCCCAGCCTTTTTATAAGCTCCATTACATGCAATACCATGGGCCAAAACCATGGGTGCACAAAACCATGTGCCCCATGTTAGCCACCCATAAATATTTGTTATACCAAAAGGTGGCTAAGACTTTTGTGAGCCTCCAAGGAAAAAAGTCTATCACTAAAAATTTTTGGCTCTTGAAGGCTCCTTGAAGGTCTCATGCCTTTGTCCAAAATCTTCATTACTATTTCCATTTTATACTCAGAAAGTTCTGCTGATTCCAAATGAAAGACTGCTGCAAGACCTTCATTTTCCCCATTCTCAAACCTTCATTTGCTCCCATTTTCTCCATAAAAACTCCCTTGTTTTCATAAATCCTCTTCTTCCATTTATGAAAATCACTTTTCCATAGTTAAAAACCCACTTTTTAACTATTCCGAAACCCCCCATTCCTTTGAAAAACCATGGAAAAATTTCATAAAAAAAAAAGTATTTTGACTGTGGACCTAAGCCCCTTGGGCTAAGTCCTAACCACTTCCCCACCATGTGCTTTGGGGCTGGAACCACATGCTAACTCATTTTGGCACTTATCGCATCGCGAATGTCCAAAAGTGCACGTCTTTGTGCCATTACAAAACTTGCGATGCGATCAGCCTTTATATTGAAAAACCCCCGATCGCATCATTATTCTATATGTATATACCGTGGGCCCGCCATCCGTGTTTAAAAACTTGTAAATATTTCATTCCCAATCAATATTTTTCTTTGTAAAAACCCAAAACCCACTTTTCCAAAGTTTTGGTCTAAAAACCAAAATCACGTGTTAAATATTTTAATGGGTTGATTGAAAGATCGATTGCGCAATCGTGATCGCATAAATCAAATGGGTTGATTGAAAAGCCAATCCCCGATCTTCCGATATGCGATTAGCTTCTCCTCTTTAAACCCCCTGGTCATATCATTCTCCATGCGCCCAAAGGCCCTGCAGCCGGTGCCTAACCCTATTATATATATATCCCAATCTATTAAAAACCTTTGTTTTTGTTGAAAACTTTGGGGTTCATGTGTTATAAAGGTTTTCCGCTGGCCTGAAATTCGAGCAATCTCTACCGTCGATCTAATCTGTAGATCCGACGGTGCGGAACCTATCAAACCCGGTGGTCCCTACCAGCTGTGCGTCGTTGCCCCAAAACAACGTGGTTTTCATCGCACCGCCTTTGGGGAAAGGGTGGTTTTTTCCCGATGGCCAGTGATTCCATACAATGGTTGACACACATCCCCTGTACCTTTTTCAAAACCACCGTCCATCATGCATAACCGCAGTCCATCGCGCATTATTGTTCAGATGCGGATGCCCAGCGATATTGTCATGGACCATCCGATCTGGGCCCACTCATCCAACGACGATCGCTTGCCGAAGATGTTCGATGGTTAAAGAAAATGCACACACCATAACTAGGCTATCGTACATGTGGCAACGACATCTCTGCTGTCGATTTGATCTGCAGATCGACGGCCCACAATTCATCGCCCTATACCCCACTTTGACTTTCAAACTTCCGCTCCCGACCGTCGATCTCTGCGCAATCGACGGCTTAGATCTAATCTTTCTTCTGCTCGATTCCACAATCTCTCTCTATCAATCATGACTGTTGGATGATGCCATCCAACGACCTTGCTTCCTCCACATGCCTTCCGATGCAGTTGACCTAATATGCAGGATTTTTATAACATTTTGTTTGTATTTTGCAGGGTTTAATGATCTTTTCTCTATGTTCGAAGAAAATTCGAAAAAGAGGGGGACGACCCTCTTGCTTTCGATTTATCAGAGGAAATCACTTGCAGGGTGTAAATTTCACGTCTCATCAATGATCCGTGAGGCATTGATGCCATATCATGCCTGCGTAACCCTGCACTCCAGCGGAACACCATGAATCGGGCACCATTAAAGAATATCAGTTTTGAAGACCCCAATATATCATAACAGAGGAATAAAGACAGTTTTACGGGGATTACGGCTAAGATGGTTATCAAAAGCCTAATCCCTGATTTAAGACACAGTTAAAGAAGAAAGCATAAAGGATTATCAGACAGGAAATCTCCACTGCCACATATGAGGTTAATCTATTTCTCCCAGCTACCACAGAGCCACCTGTTGCCTTAAACCATTCAAACAGAGGCCGAAGTTATTGCAGAACCAAATATTTTTCCTCAGCACAGCCAGGGAGTTACCTCTGCAAGGAAATCAATGCAGAAATATCTACAGAATTACTCCAAACATTACACACAGCCTCAAAGTCAATAAAATCTCCCATCGAGCTTTGATATTTATTGTAAAATAGTTAATACAGTAGTCCACCTGCAAACTTCTCCATCGAGCCCCTCAAAAGGCCAAGAAGTCTTGAATCTGTATTAATTACCTTAGGAGATCTTTTATTAGATCTCACCTTCTCATCCTTCTATAAATACTTCTGTAGAAGATGAGAATTTGTTGGTTGGTTGGTTGTCGTTTGATCACAAGCTGTAATATTGAAACTCTCTGAAATCAATACATAGTCCTTTGAAGTTGAAGAACAAATTGAAGTCTTGGAGGTTTTGATGATGTTGTTGCATGTTTGTTACTGAGAAGGCTCTATCATTGGATTCATGAGCTTGGCTGTTGGTGAAGTATTCTGAACGGTTTCATGTTTTTCCCTATTTCCATTATGTTCCATAATTTCTCACTACAGTAGGATAGAAGGTATTAGGCTAAGAAATGACTCCTGGAAGCACCTTAGACCTGTTCATCCTTCACTGTTTTATGCTTTCTTCTGCTGAAGTATTTTATAGGCTTTAATATTTCTCTTTAGTCTTCATGCTTGTTTATTTCCTTAATAGTTTGAACAGTTGGTTTCAGCATGATTTATGGTTCTCCCTGCTTGTTTGTTGCCACTTAAAAACGGTTATTGAAGTCTCCCTTGGAATTTCTTTTCTTATAGTGAATCAGAGAGGTTTGTTTTGATCTTGCCCTTTGTTCTCACTTAAACAATTGGTTTAAATATTGTTATAATTATGATCATATATATTTTTAGGTGTTCCCTCTTCTATGACTGTGATTATCAATAAATATTATATGTTTTCTAAAGTCCTTTAGAATAAAATCTTTGAGGAAATAGGGTGTTCCCCGAATCTTAGATTTTACTTTGAAAGTTGCTTTGAAATCATTGTTTGCTTAAAGGTGTGATTTGTAGAATTCATGGTTAGCCCTGTCTATCAAAGAACTCTTTATTGTTTCAAACTATGCTTTCAAATTCTCTTTGTTGAGAATTAAAACCCTCTTTCCTAATCATTAATGTTCATTCCATTCCAAAAACAAAAGGATCCTGTGGCCAAGTTAGATTTGCCCTTTGATATCCCATATCCTTTGATAAGTGTGTTATGACCTCTTTTTGACTCCATTGCCCAATGAAACAGATATTTTACTGTCCTATATATCTTTCCTAGACCTTTTATGTTCTGCTGTATCAATTCAATCCAACCAAACAAACAAATACCTACACTTAATAACTAGTCTAAAATCAATACTATAAGCACACAAGATAAAATTTTGCAAACAAACATTTGATAGATCCCTCTCTGAGAACAGGAGGACTAGATCCTGTAACTCTAAAGATTGGTTCTGATGTTGCCTTGTCTTTTGATTTTCGAAACTATCAAAACATGGGACACCAACACCCCAAAACCACTTACTATTTACCCTAGTCAACTTTGACTCTATCCCGAGTCAAGTTTACCTAACAATTCCCCCCTTAAACTTGACTTGGGGATTATTGACTAAATCCAGCCAAACCTGCTAGATGAGACAACCCCGCTCACTCTAACTCTTCCCCCCTCAAATTTTTACCCAGGGTAATTGTTAACTTGACATCCCCCCTATCACCTAGGTCTAACCCAGACTTTACCAATGATTACCCAGGGGTACGCATGCCATACTAGGTCTTACAGCAGTATGCCCATTTACATGTAATAAATTGACTCCATTATATATATAGTTTTTTTTTTTTTTTCATTGTTGCTCTTTGTACATATGAAATCAATGTCCATATCAAAAGAACCCATCTACCGGATTACATGGGTCACCAGCCTCTGTAACCGCCAGTCCTCTAGGAGTTCTCTTCAGATACATGGTTCATTAATTAAGTAATCCACATGCCCATATTCTCTCTAATTTTCTACATTTATTCATGATATCCTCCCTAAAGAGGACATCATAGTTGTACATAATCTGCCCACCAACTGCAATAAAAGAAATTGATTTTTTTTTTCATGACCCTTTCCACGACCTCTGCTGTGCATCTCTTCAGCACTATGATCTTCACCAATAATCAATATCAACCAAAAAAAAAACCTTGCAATTCATTGTTCTTAAGAGAAAAATTATACTACCTTGAAGCAACGAACCCTTAGCATTAGAAAGGACAAATGGAATACTTGTAACATATAATCCTGCTAATAATCCAATCAGCAAGTAGTTTTCAGTGAAAATCTACAAAAGCCATTTCTCTATTATGTAGGGGCCATTCAAACTATTTTCCTACGAAAAAACCTACAAATTCATTTCTCAATTGCTCAAGGTGTAGCAACTGCAATACGACCAACAATCTGATCAAGATCTCTCTGACCACTAGATGTGATACATTTTCCACCATTCGTATCCATCTCAATGATATTCATCTTCTCTAATTGTTGTAGTACATGTCGAGCTATAGATCCAATGCTTTTATAGAAATGAGGAGGACGCGAACCATTCCTTTTACGACCACCATAAATTTTGCAAAAAACTCCAACTCCAATTCCCTTTCTGAAATATATTTTCCTTGCCATCGAAGCTGTTCTAACATAGTACCAGTCAGGATCATATGGAGTGAGTTCCTTGAAAGTGGTTGTCTTTACAAGGTCTATCCAGTGTGGAAGCTCAATCTTTCCGGATCGTTAAAGATGCGCAGCATAAGCTGTCATGAACTCATGGGGCGAGACATCTTTGACGGTACACGCCATTGCCATGGCTTGAACCTGCAAATTCCTAACACGAATCTGCGACCACTGAACACTGATTGTCCTAATTACTTTGCTCAAATCTCACACGGATCTTTCCTATTCAATGCTACCTGATACATCACCATGCTTTCCGCCATCACCCAATTCAAAATTTTTCGGCAATTCAGGAAATTTTCCCATAGGCTCCATGTACATCACCGTGCCAACTCTCCTCTTATGACACTCTTGAGCACAACACATCGATCCATCTTGTAGAATCTATCACAACTCGCTTCTCAACTACATGGATCTTGAGATCCAGATCTGCATCTGGACAACATATTGAACCTCTTGCATGCTCACAACATGAGCCATGACTAGGGTGATTCTCCTGTCGTCGTTGCCTTCACCCAAGAACAAGAAGCTCATATTATCTCTTTGTAAAAGTCCCGCATCTGTGAGCACTCCATCATTTTTCTTTTTCAATTACAATCGATCTAATCAGATCTGACATATTCATAAGCAGATTGAACTAGATTTTATGCAGACCCGTCCTCCTCCTCTTACATATATCTACGCACATCATGTTCACACGCAGATCTATTCAGATCTAGATATAGATATAACGCCTTCACACATAGATTTGTCCTTTTATGTGATCTGTCCAGGAAAAAATTTCACACAGTAGCATCAAACTATAGATATAGAAAAATCACTAAACTTGGCAGCTCATTCCATATTTCAGATCTTCATAGCTCTTATACTAGTTGTTAAGATTTTACAGCAGAAATAATAAATATTTACTCAGAGAAATAAATACAAAGACGCCAAAAAAAAATCATAAACAAAAATGTTTATGCGGAAAATACATGCACACAAAACACATAAAACTAGAGAGACACAGATATATGTGGTTCACCTAGTTTGGGCTACTTTCACCCCGAACAGCCAATCCTTCCTTTCTACTATCCAGCAAAAATGAAGAGACACAACCTATAGCAAATCCATTGTAATATCCTCTGTTCTCTGTCACAGTCTCCCTCTCTGTTTCTCACTCTGAGAATACACATATAATACACAGCCACAATAAAATACCCTCATAAAAATGAGGTGTTGCCTTCTAAGGAAAAAACCCCTAAACTAAACATAACTTCTACCGTCAGATCATTTGCCTAATGAACGGCCCAGATTGACTAGAAATTACTATACTTTTACAAGGCAATTTTACATCTGTTTTTAGCTTCGGGAGCACTACCCCCGAAACCCCCCACTAGGGGGCGGCTCCGAAAAGTACTGCCGGCCCCCCTGGACCCCCGACAATAGCGATTAATTACGGGCGGCGTTGCCGCCCCTTTTAAGGTACAGGGGTCCAATGCTGTGATACAAAGTAAACAAGATAATCAGACTCCGCACCCAACATGCGATGAGATTGGAACTTTGGGACTTTTAACTCTTGGTCCCAGGTGTAAGTTATATGGAGTGAAGCGGAGGGCAGATTTTATGCAAATGGGGCTCAATCGCATCAGAAATTTGATGTGGGCTTTTCAATCTACCCATCTATAGTAGAAAACATTGCACTGGCGGGTTTAGACCAAACTTAGGAAAAAGTGGTTTTTTACAATTTTACAAAGAAAAATATGCATCAGAGATGGATTTTTACAATGTTTTAGCACCTTATTGTGGGCACAAGGGTTATATGAGGCGATAATAAGATCGGGGGTTATGTACAAAGGGCTTAATCGCATCAGAACTTTTGATATGGCAAACAGACTTGTGCGCTCTGAATTTTCTGATGCGATAAGCACTGAAAGGGCTTAGCGCTTGGTTCTAGCGCCAGGGCACATGTGGGGAAGTGGTTTAGGATTTAGCCCAAGGGGTCTTAAACCCTTAGTACAAAAATGTGTATTTTTATGAATTTTTTTCAGGATTTTTTGATGGATTTGGGGGTTTTGGGAGAGTTTAAAAGTGAGTTTTAAACTCTGTAAAGAGGACTTATGAAGGGAAAAAGGAGAGAAATGAAAAATTGAGGAATTTCATGGGGAATCAAAGGGGTAAAAATGAAGGTTAGTTTTGAAGTGGAGGGAGGGGAAAAATGGATTTTGCTGCAGTCTTTCCTCTTATGAAAACAACAAAATTTTAGAGTTTGAAAAGGAAATAGCTGTGAAGACTTTAAACAGAGGGCATGATGTCTTCATGAGTCTTCAAGAGATAAAAATTTTAGCAATAAAATTGTTCCTTGAAGGCTCCAAAAATGATTTAGCCACCTTTTGATATAACAAATTTTATAAGTGGCTAACAGTGGCTCCACTTGGGGATGGTGCCTTCTTGAAGGCATCAAGAAATTCAGACTTGCATTCTCTGGGAGGCTGATCAATGCCTTATCCATTGGGCTACCTTTCTTTACTTGGATGATATTCTTTGCTCTGAAAACATGTTAGCAGCCATGAAAAACAATGGATCTTCATCAACACAAGCTTTCTACCTACCCCATCCTACTGACCTAACATTTTTTCTTCATTAGAGTGCAGTTGGATTGGCAAACTCTTTTTACAAGATTTTATTCTTTTGAAAGCATAAAAATAATATGATTCTACTCCTTATTTCTCCATGAACTCGAATCATACAATTTATTCCATATGCTTCTCTACCTAATCTACCAATCTATTAGGATTAAACAATCTAACAGATTTTATTCTCTAATGTCTAAAACAAAAATTTAAAAGCATACAAGTCAGGATTGAACAATCTAACTTGATGCTGATCTATGGCATAAAAACAAGCTGCACATAGACATTATTTTGCAGAACATTAAATCAAAATAGAAGGCTTTAAGATCTGAAAGTTGAAAGCACTCCCTTCATCTTCTTACAGCTCTGTTTTTACTTTTGTTTGAGCTGTTCTTTCCTTGTTGTTCGGTTCAGATTTTGAGCTAATTAGAACCAGATTTACCTTTGTTTTGACTCAGAAATTAAAAACAGGTTGGAGTCATTCATGTTTTGAAAACTTAGGTTCAGATTTTGAATTTGTTTGAACCTTTAATTTCTAGCCTATTCTACCTACTAATAAGCCAAGATTGAACAGTTTGGAAAATTGAATTCACTATCCTATCAGAAGTCAGTTTAAAACTAATTAGTCATGATTAGGCTGTATGACTAATTAGAAGTGTGTTCTTCAAGAGCGGCATTTAAGCTTGCACACTTTCAGACTTTGTTTCTCTTTTTTGGTATGGGGCTGTACCTTTCTTATTTTTGCAATCTGCCCTATTTTCTTTCTTCTATTGTTTTTGTATTTTTTATTTTTCTAACTTTTAATACATTGATGGGTGAAATATTTATAATGGAAAAAATATAAAAAGGCTTTCAGAACATAATAGGATCAAGAGAAGTAATGTTTAAGCATCCTGCCATTGACAGGACCCCAAAACAATTATGTTCCATTCAAATCTTGTATGAAAAAGGAATTACTACCAGAAGTTGAATGAATGAAGTAAGGGCCAAGCCATAAGTTGTCAAATTTTCCATGCTTGCCCTTGTCTTCCCTCCTTGAGTCTCACTTTAAAACTTTGTCCCCAACATTGAAATTGCTGGCCTTTGTTCTTTTGTCAAAAAGCTTTTTAATGTTGTCCTTCTTTTGTAATGCTTTGTTATAAACCTCCTCTCTGGTTTGTTGAAGGTGAATAGTCTGATTTATCCTTCTGATCATGTTATTTTCTTCAAACTGAACCTCTTGAATTAACTTCATAACCGGCACACCAAGGCTGGATGGAAAAATTGCATCAGTGCCATATACAAGCTGGTAGGGTGGCATACCAATAGATTTCTTCAAAGTCAATCTGTCAGCCCAAAGTGCATGAACTAGATTTGTGTGCCAAGACTTCTTGTTTTCCTCCAACAGCTTCTTGATTATGTTCACCAAACTCTTGTTTGAGGATTCTGTAAGTCCATTACCTTGAGGGTAATAGACCGTGGAATGCCCCATCCAAGTACTAAACCAACGGCAATGTCAGATGAAGACTGGAAGAAACTAGATCGGAAGGCTAAGAGCACAATACAATTGTGTGTCTCAGATTCAGTATTGTTGAATGTATCTGGGGAAGCTACGGCGAAGAATTTGTGGGAAAAAATTGGGACTTTGTACCAATCTAAGTCTCTAGTGAATAAGTTGTTCCTGCGGAAAAAGCTGTATAACCTGAGGATGAAGGATGGAGACTCGGTGACAGAGCATCTAAATGCCTTCAATACTGTGGTAAGTCAGCTGTGGTCTGTTGATATTAAAATCTCAGATGAAGATAAGTGCATCATTTTGTTGTGCTCTCTACCAGACTCGTGGGACAGTCTGGTTATTGCAATAGGTAGCAATACAACTACTTTGAATTTTGATGACATTGTCTCAGCCTTGCTGTCGGAGGAAATGAGATGGAGAAATATGGAGGGTCAGAATGGAGATGCCTTATCTGTACGAGGAAGGTCCTAGAATAGAAACAAGAATAAGGTTTCGAGTGGGAGATCTAAATCTAGAGGGGGATATAAATCTCTTGAAAAGTTTGTAAAGGTGTGCTGGAAATGCGGAAAGGAAGGGCACTACAAAAAGGACTGCAGATCTAAAGCTCCCGAGAAAGGAAAGGGATCTGATGATGCTCCTTCTGCAGAGGCAAAAACCACCTCGGATGAAGGTGGGGATGTGTATTTGGCTTCTTCTTCAAATACACATGTAGATCATGAGTCATGGCTGATTGACTCAGGTGCATCCTTTCACTTCACTCCCCATAGGGAGTGGTTCTGCGAGTATGAGAAATATGATGGTGGTGATGTCTTCCTAGGGAATGATAGGAAGGCCAGAATCGTCGGACGTGGAAAGGTCAAGCTGAAGCTGCAAGGTGGAAGGATTAGAACACTTCCTGGTGTTCTGCATATTCCTACATTGGCCAGAAATATTATTTCTGTAAGCAAGATGGATGATGCAGGTGTAAAAACAGTGTTCGAGAAAGATGCCTGCAAGATGGTTCGGGGAGCACTGGTATTAATGTGGGGAGTTCGGACTGGAACTATGTACAAGCTACAAGGTAGCACTGTTATTGATGGGTGTAACAGTTCTGTGGTTCCTGAAAGTGGGACGGAAAGCCTAGCTGTCTCTGGAGAAAAGACCATGCTATGGCATCAAAGGCTTGGACATATTGGAGAGAAGGGCCTTCGGATACTGCATAGAGATGGTATGGTAGAAGGTATGTCTAATTATTCTCTGGATTTCGATTTCTGTGAACATTGTGTATATGGGAAGCAGAATCGGGTGAGTTTTCCGTCTGGTGCTAAGAGGGCAAACAAGATATTAGAACTTGTGCAAAGTGATGTGTTTGGGCCTGTGTCAGTTCCATCACTGGGAAAGTCTGTGTACTATGTTTCATTCATAGATGACTTCTCAAGGAATACATGGATATATTTCTTGAGGAAGAAATCTGAAGTCTTTGACAAATTTAAAGAATTTAAGGCTCTGGTGGAAAACCAGACAGAGAAGAAGATAAAGGCGCTAAGGATAGATAATGGTGGGGAGTTCTGCAAGAAGGAATTTGAAGAGTTCTGTAAGAAGTGTGGTATAGCACGGCAGAAGACTACTCCATACACACCTCAGCAAAATGGAGTTACAGAAAGAATGAATAGAACACTGATGGAAAAGGCAAGAAGCATGCTCAGTGGTACCGGGTTAGGACAAGAATTCTGGGCAGAGGCAGTGGAGACTGCATGTTACTTAGTTAACAGATCACCTTCATCAGCGTTGGAGGATTAGACTCCACATGAGGTATGGACTGGTAAGAAACCCTCTCTTTCACATCTAAGGGTATTTGGATGTGATGCATATGTACATGTTCCAAAAGAGAAAAGGACCAAGTTGATAGAGTTTGAGCTAAAGGAGGATGAACCAGACTCTACAACAGAAGAAGACTCAGAAGATGAAGAGCCACAAAATCCAGCTTTGAGAAGATCAGTTCGGGAAAGAAGGCAACCAGAAAGGTATAGTCCATCTGCTTTCTGTTCAGGTTTTTCCTTAACTATAACTGATGATGAACCCAGAACTGTCAGGGAGGCAGTAGATTCAGAGGATGGAAAACTCTGAAAGGAGGCCATGGTTGATGAAATGGAATCCTTGCACAAAAATGATGCATGGGATCTGGTGGAGTTGTCGGCTGGAAGAAAGCCCATTGGAAGAAAATGGGTGTTTAAAAAGAAGATGAATGTAGAAGGCAAGGTGGAGAAATACAAAGCTCGATTAGTAGCAAAAGGTTATTCCCAGGTGCCGGGAATTGATTTTGGTGATATTTTTTCTCCTGTTGCCAAGGTTACTTCTATTAGATTACTTTTATCTGTTGCTGCTGCATTTGATTTTGAGATAGAACAGATGGATGTGAAGACAACATTTCTTCATGGGGATCTAGAAGAGAAGATCTACATGAAGCAACCTGAAGGCTTTATGGTGAAGGGTAAGAAAGAACTAGTATGCAGGTTGAAGAAGTCTCTGTATGGGTTAAAACAGTCACCAAGGATGTGGTATCAGAAATTTGATACCTATATACGGGGACTTGGCTTCACCAGAAGCAAGGAGGATCACTGTGTTTATTTAAAATTAATTGGTGACCGTGTTATTTATTTTGTCTTGTATGTGGATGATATGTTGTTTAATGGAAATGACAAAGAAATTATCCAAGATTTGAAGACCCAACTATTCTCCAAATTCGACATGAAGGATCTTGGTGCTGCAAACTATATTTTGGGCATGGATATTAAGAGAGATCGAGCAAAGAGGAAGCTCTGGTTAAACCAGAGGAAGTATGTCGAGACTATATTGCGAAGGTTCAATATGCAGGATAGTAAACCGGTGAGTGTTCCTATTCCTGAAGGTGCAAAACTATCTGCTGAACAATGTCCCAAGACACAAGAAGAAGAGGAGGATATGTCCCGTGTTCCATATGCAAGTGCAGTGGGTAGCCTGATGTATTAATGTATGCAATGGTGCGCACAAGGCCGGACATTGCTGTCAGGTGAGTGTGAAAGCGAGTTTATGTCAAACCCAGGGAAGGAGCATTGGACAGCAGTAAAGCGGGTTTTCAGATATTTACGTGGCACTAGTGATTATGGCTTGTGCTACCAAGGAAGACCAGGATTAGAAAGAAGGTTGGACATTCGTGGTTTTGTTGATGCAGACTGGGCTGGAGATCTGGACCAAAGAAGATCTACAAGTGGGTATGTGTTTAGCCTATTTGGAGGTGCAGTCAGTTGGATGAGTAAAAGACAGTCTGTAGTGGCTCTTTCAACTACAGAGGCAGAATACATAGCAGCCACTCATGAAAGCAAGGAAGCAGTTTGGTTGCAGAGATTGTGTTCAAGTATGGGGTTGGTACAGCAAGCTATAAGGATAGGTTGTGATAGCCAAAGTGCAATTTTCTTGGCTAAGAACCCTGCTTATCATTCAAAGACAAAGCACATTGATGTTCAATATCACTTTGTTAGAGATATGGTTGAGGCTAAAAGGGTGTTGCTGGTAAAGGTGGACACTTTGAAAAATGTTGCAGATGCATTGACAAAGTCTGTGAGCACTCGGAAGTTCTCTTGGTGTAGAGAAACAATGGGTGTTGAAGAATTGGGCCAATGACTAAGCCCTCCTGTGGCCCCCCGTGGAAAGAAAACAACAAGTGGGAGAATGTTGGGTATGTGTTATATTCTTTCCACGACTAAGCACGCGCAGGGGGGTAAGAGGGGGGGCGTTAGCCCCCCCTTTGTGCTGGGCGCAACAGGGGGGTCACAGGGGGGGCGGTAGCCCCTCCTGTCGGGGTCCGGGGTAGCGCCCTGGTGAAAATTTTGGTTCCTTAATTTCCGATGGGTAGTCTGCGTCCATGGTTTTGTGCATGGTTTTGCACATGGTTTTGGGGTTCGATGGTTTTCGGCCCCTGGTATATTTTGTAGATCCGGTCAAGGGAACTACGGTTATGTTCTAATCCAGGGTTAATGGATTGGGGTTTATGTATGCTCCGACATGTATATATATGTGTTGTAACACTAAAAGGAATATAATGAAAATCAAGCTGGTAGTCCCGATTTGGGATCCAGGGGAAAAATCTCTGTGTTTATTTGTTTTATGTTTTATGCTCTCGCTATTTTTTATTTTATGTTATAAGATTCGTGTGTAGATAATTTCTGTTCAAGGTTGGAATTTCTGTTAGTATCATGGCTTAGATTAGCGATGCACCATTGAACAACTTCTTTCGCATCCACAAGTCGGCTTCCAGAGGGGTTCATTTGATATCTTCGAAGTGCTCGTTTTATGCATGCCCCTACACCGTCATGTTCTCCTTTTCCATGGCCAGTCTCAAAGAAATTCCAACAATGTTTAATGCAAGTTTTCTTATGAAGACAACAAAACCAAAAGAATGGTCATGTAGATTTGAATTGACCTGTGCATCTGTCTGACCATATCCAATGTTAATTGAATGTTATTCCACAATTTTTCAAGGAATCATAAATTTTTCCAAAATAATGTTGTACAAAATATGTATCATGTGTACGATCGTCACTGATATAAAAGTGATATTCTTTAATAAAATGTCAATTTTCACTAGTGCTTTCTATATGATTGATGTTTTGTTCAGCATGTCTATATAGAATATGGACGAGCATGGAGACTTGGTCAGAATGATAGTATTCACTCTGAATTTATTTTTATGGAACAAATGTGTATTTTTCTGCAAAATAAATTACTGACAAAATGGTCCCTGGTGGAAAAACTTCACGAGATTTTTTGAATTTCAAGTCTTACCATCAAGATCTATGGGAGTGCTTGGTGTATTTGTAAATTTCTGCCTCAAACTTTCTCAAAAAGTCTATCACAAAAATTTCTTCTTCTCGTAATTCAATTCTTTTAACACTATTTGCATCTTGAATCGATGTCTGGATATATTCATATCTCTTCCATTTCACTTTCATGTTGGACAATGATTGATCATTTATATCAGTACAATATTTGTTTTGAAATTTAGTCAAATTTCCACAATCATCGCATTTTTTACCATGAACACATTTCTTTTCGTAAAATAGTTCATTGCTTTCTCTTTCACATAGAATTTGAGATGTGAAATCACGGCTAGTGGAAGGAGGAGGTGAATCCTTCCAAAATGTTCTACCAAAATCAAGGAATGTGTCATAATATAACTCAAATTCCACATGATAGCAACAACAACAAGTGTCGCATACGGTGACAGGTTTTACATACCATGGTTTTTGTTGAACAAAAGCACTGATTGAAACATGAATTTCATGATTATCTTCTTTGAACTTGTTGACCAACTCTATCTGAGTGGTTTCCAAGAAATGTTTTTCATGTTCTTCGTATTGATTTCGTGCTATTCTTCTTTGCATCAAATGCCTTGCAGTTGGAGAAACACATGATTTGTTCTTCCAATATTCATATATTATTTTTTTAACATTTTCTCCAAGTCTGTATTTGTATGGTTGCCTACAAATAGCTCTCCAACAAGCGAGTTCATCATTTACATCTATTTGAAACCGAAATTTCTAATGTTTGTGCAAAGTTTTTCGTGAGGTTCCTAATGCTCGTGCCATAGATTTTACCAAGCAATTCTCTTTAGTCTTTGATGAAACCACCAGGGATAATTTTAAGGATGGAAAATTATCTTGAAGTTCAAAAAATTGGTGAATCTCACTAGTCCCTAATATGCAAACTATAAAAAATTATTGATTTATTTGTAAAATTATTCAAATTTATAATGATATTATATATATTCTCTATATAATGTTGGCGATTTTTAACGTAAAATAATTTTATATCGTAAAATTTTGGCGAATTAGTTTTATAAAAAAATGGAAATTGGCGAATCTTTTTTTTTGGAAAAAACATGGAAAATTAGCCCACTTGCGAATATTAGCCCCTAAAATTTTCCATGGAAACCACTGCCATATGTATTGCTCTACGTACAACTGAAACATTTTTCTGTCTAGGTCTTCTAATTGAATTTATAGCACTATTTATATTTTGTACCACATTTTCCTTCATTTTTTTATCTTTGGTGGATTTTCGAATACCCAATAAAGTCATAGCTTCTTTTAATTTCCTTAATGATAGGAGACCTTTCAACATTTGGGCTTGAACTGTCACATTTTCCTTTATGAAATAATTCTCAAAAATGTGGTTAACACGATATCGTATATAATGGTCAACTTTTTTATCTCCATATGTGTGAGTGTCAACATTTTCTAACATCTCATCATCGACATTGATTTCATCTATACATATTCGAATGAATAGTACATAATAAGTTTACATATTCAATAAATAAATAAACTAATAAATATATGTATAATTTCAATAATACGTGCATGTGTTCAATATATATATATATATATATATATATATATATATATATATATATATACCTTGTGATTCAATTTCTTCACTTGAATTTCTTTCAAAATTTTCACCATATTCAATCATTGGTTCAATATCTCTTTCACTTTCCCTTTCAAAATTTTGTATCTCATCTTCAATGTTTTGAGGAATATCTCTCTATGTTTACATTGCAAAATATTTTTCAAATTAATTCATCAAATAAAAATTAAGCTTCACATTTTACACTAGGAAAATTTTAAATATATCAAAAACATAATATTTACATTTATGTACTTGTTTCAACTTCTAGTTGAGGTTGATTTTCCCCTTCAATATTTGAGAGTGCTTCTATCTTTCTTTTGCGATATTGTCTCGTCTCTTCTCTACGTTCCTCAGTGTCTCTTTTTCGATTATATTTTCTCGTGCAATTCCTTCGATTTCCCATGATAATAGAGTATGAAATTCAAAAATTTTCCTTCAAAAATTTAGACAAAAACTCAATTAAAAAAAACATCAAAAAAGATTTAATTTAAAAAAAAACTCATTTTAAAAATTTTGCAAAAAATACATACTCCAATCCAAAACACTTACTTTAAAAAATTCAAGAAAAAAATGTCTTATAAAAATGAAATGAAGTTCAAAATATTTTCTTCCAAGTCCTACAAAAAAATTTCATTTAAAAAGTTACACAAAAACTCATTTTAAAAATCATTATAAAAGATTTACTTCAACCCAAAACTAAAAAATTTCCTTTTTAAATTAAGCCCAAATCCATTCCTTCAAAAATAATGAAAATTAAGCCCAAATCCATACTTTACAAAAAAAATAAGCCCAAAAAACATCCAAAAAACTGTATCACATACCTCCAAGAAATGTCCTTTGAATGTACCTCCAAGAAAAGTCTTCGAAAATGTTCTTTGAATATACCTCCAAGAAAATTCTTTAAACCCAAAGCAATTCCTTGCAAAATCAGATCAAATGTATGAAAATAATGTGTCTCGAAGAAAAGTCCTTTGAATGTACCTCCAAAAAAAGTCCTTAAACCCAAAACAATTCTTTGCAAAATCAGATCAAGACTTTTGTAAAAACAGACCAAACGTGCAAAAATATGTGAAAATAATGAATGATTTCGCGGCAATTTATATTGCTGCGAAATATTGTTTTGGAGGGGCTCGGCGGTACTTTCCGGACGATGGAAAGTTAGGTAAAAGTTTGACCAAATTTTTTAGAAATAGTTCGGCCGAAATACTTTGTCGTTTGACTTAACAGGTCGTCGGTGCAAAAAACAATTCGGCCGAACTAAGGCATCACTAGTTACACAAAGCCAAGCCCTGAATACATTTATGCAACTTTGGACTGATTAAACTCCATGAAACATTCTAAATTAATTGTTGGAACCAAGACAAGCATTTTCAGAATTGAATCTACTTCTAGGAAATATAACTTTTATGGAATTTCATAAATATTTACTAGAATTTTAATTAATTTTGTAATAAAACGGATGCAAACAATTTCTGAAGGTCATTGTGATTCAGTGAAATCAAAATTCTGTATCTTCCAAAATAAATTGTAAAAAAAAATTGAAAAAATTATGGTGCATTACATTGGTCCATTGTCTCTAATCGGTAGCTTTTAGATTTTTAGTTTATAACTTATATGTTAAGAAATTTCTTGCATCGCGAAACATATTCAAAATATGCAGTTTTTCATATTGGACCAGTTCAACAAATTCTAGTAATTATGATATGCATCTATTGGCTTTGTAAATATGACGAAACTAAAGTAGACTTTGTCTAGATTGTTGTAACACATTTTGTTTCTCAAAAACAAATTTTTTCGAAGAATACAACATTGCGTATTAACATGACTTTTTATGAATCCATTGATTGTTAAAAAACACACAGTAAAAGAAACGCTAAGTTGACATATCAAATGTGTATAAAAAAATTCCAAAAAATAAGTAATAGAAAGCTAACAAAATTTCTGACAACTTTTATTTTTATCGCAAAATGAAATTCTAAACAGAGAAAATTTTTTTAGCTTGCAGAATGTTGAAGAACCAAAAAAAATGAAAGTTTTTTCTCAAACAAGGGCAAAAAGTGTAACCCAACTTCACATTTTCACCTAGGGATGTTAACTATCAGTTTTATTATTAGTAGGCTGCCCGCCTGTAGTAAAACACCCATAGGATTTCCCATGAGCATTGTGAAGTGGTGGAAGGCTGAAATTCCTAAAGAATAGGGATTTCATTCCACATGAATTGCACAATCAAGGTAGGTTGAGTAGAGGCTGAAAATTGGCTAAGTGTAGGCCAATTTTGTCCAGATCAGTGTGAGATAGCTGTGAGAGTGCAAGAGACTCTTGTGAGAAGAGTGCATTGTAATTGTTTCATGAGTCCTTGGTGAATATACAATAGAAGATAGAGGGGTTTTGAGCAGCGAGCTTTCCCCGGAAAATATCTATATTGTGGTTGGATTTGCTTCTTTATTTACTTGTTGTGATTGGAAATCATGTTTATTTTTTGCAATTAATTTGTATAAGGATTCAATATATTTCTTTAGCATATCACATGATCAGATTGAATCCATTGGTATAAATATTGTTTGTATAATTTCTACAAGGAAATTTTTCCTAGATTCTTTTTTCTTTTAAATCAGATATATTCCACATGAATACCATGGCTGTCATAAACTTGGAGGTGGAAAATTGTTGGTAACTTGTTTGAGTCAAGTTAACCTAAAATACCCTAACACATGAAACATATTAATATCCATATTTCAATATGCATGGTGAGTAAAATATTTTAGCATCATACATATTTCGAGGGAGAATGAGTGAGAGAATTCTTATTCCATTAATAGTTACTTTATAATTTAAGGCATGCCGAATATTAGTAATTATTTCCATGTTTAAATTGGGTTTAATATGAACCATTTAAAATATATTAATAATAAAAAATAATTCAATGTACAAACATACACACACACGAGAGAGAGATTATAACTTAGGTATATATGTTTTCTATTTCCAAATATGAGAGCGCATGTATTGACATTTTAGTGTGGAACATATGAATCATAAATAAAAAAATTCAATGTCAATTGCATAGATATTATATAAAACATACATGAAAATAAAATGTTTCTTATATTTAAAACATTTAATTAGTGTGTTTCTCAAAACCAATGTAGATTCTACCAAGAGAAAAGAAGGATCAAATCTCTTAAGGTGCAAACTTTTCCTTAATTTTTTCACTTAGAAAGAGGTTTGCATCTTGAAAAATTTGATCCCTCTCAAAGTTTGGTAGATCTGGACATAAGATGGATCTATCCTAGTTATAAAATATAAAATAAATTTAAAATTTAGAATAGGGTTTACATAATTTTATTTTAATTATCAATAATTATAAGGATGATGGTATGGATTTAACCTCCACAAAATATTGTAGAATGTTTCTAACAATATTCACAAATCAAATATTGAGATTTATCTCCAAAGTAGTTATGCCCTTTTAATTATAAAAAATATATATCTATATATATGAACAAGTGTGATATGAAATGAGTTGTGGTTTTTTGGGCATGTGGTATTCATAAGATATGGTATTGTAGCAAATCCTATTTACAGATTAAGAATCTGCATGATAGCAAATACTAAGGTTGTTACATGTTTTTTTAAATGTAGATGTGCTTAACTTATATAATAATTCTTTTAACAACTATAATTTAGTTATTTTTAATGATTTTTTAAATTTTAGCAACAATCATGCATAAGCGTTTGGAGGGTCATGAGGTAAGTATTTGCATGTCTTCAAAAAATGACATGTATCATGACACGGGTATTTATCAATTTATATGGCTGAGTTATGGCCTTGTTAGGGAAAGTTTAAATATCATATTTTCAAGGTAGTTGTCTACAAAATAGTGTGATTTAATTGTTGATGAAATTGTAATTCTCCATTAATCATTTGCATTTTTGAAAGTATAAATGTATCCATTTCTTGAAAAAAACATAATACATTTATATTATAATAGAAATTTGAGAGAGATTAGAGAGTGCTTGATTGCACATAACAAATCAAACTTGATACTTTTTATTGAGGACATAAATTGCTGACTTTGACACATCTATATTATGATTCCAACTCATAACATAGGAATTAACAGTTTCTAGATTATTGACACCTTGGGACACACAATGACAACTCACATGACATGGAATCATTACTTCCAACACCTTCCCTTCATGCTTACATGGAAAATATTAAAAAACAAAGATTATAACAATAAATACATATATGTATGATTGGTCTTCATCAACACCCACATCCACTTTGGAAGCTCGTAAACACGGCTCTTTCAACACTGCTTCTTGGAGTTGTCACTTGACCTCCATTTAAAACATAACTGCTTCGGACCATCTTTGACGTACTTTGCAAAATTGATGCTTCTCGACCTCCCAGAGCATGAAGGGCCAGTCTCAATACTGAACCATCTGATGGACACACCGGCTCCATCTGTTGAACACATGGTCTTCTGTTGTATTCGTTATCTAGGAAAGTTGTCTCGGTACTAAACATATTCACAAATCAATTTTACAAGATGACCTCTTAAACACATAATCAAATTAACATGTAAGCTCATGTTCCTCACTCCATGCGACACCACCAATTGACAACAAATTATACATAATCAAATTAGCGATATGTTCATGTGTCACCTTATGCATCAAAAACCACTAATTTGAAAATATTTTAATTTGTTCTATAGTTAGTTCTTCATTCTCTTTTTCACACCAAATAATTTTACAATCAATAATACCATCTCTCACACTCTTCTCTTTTTCTTTTTCCTTTTTTAAATTTAATAATAATAATTACACACGCCATCTTCAAAACATATCTGGAACTAGAAATG
Source organism: Pinus albicaulis (assembly GCA_034641835.2). Lineage (NCBI taxonomy): Eukaryota > Viridiplantae > Streptophyta > Pinopsida > Pinales > Pinaceae > Pinus > Pinus albicaulis. The sequence continues at coordinate 938,069,708 of CM076570.1, read as the reverse complement.
GCCAAAGATATGAAGATTTCCAATCAGCTCCGCAAAACAAGAAGAAAAAGAAGAAGAATTATGCCCCTGCATTTCATCAAAATCACAAACAATTGGGTCTACTCATATGTGTTTGCTGACAGGGAATCTTCCCCACAAATAATGTAGTGTTAAGATACCACATTAAGAAAAAATTGACAAATACACATCATACCACCTGTTGATCATATCAGCCCCCCCATTAAAATTTTTGGCCATTAGACCTGCTTGGACCTTTCAAATTCCCTATCGTGGCCTAAGGAATTCGTTTTCTACCTATCGTGACCTCTCTCTGCCTCCAAATTACGTTGCTCAAGTCTGAAAGCCAACATTTAAAATTATCTAAGGTTCAGCCCTTTTGGCCCTAGCCCCTCTATTTTTCTATTCCGCATGACCAAAGGCTGTAACCATGCGTTAGGACAAAAGGCGCTGATCAAAGTGCATCGGGCGTATTCCAAGCCATCCGATCAAATCATAAAATCGACGGTCTGAAGCCCATCTGTCCTAGTGGTCCCTGTGCTCAAAAACACTTTATAAAACCGGTAGTATTTATCGCACCACTTATCTAGGGCAGGCGGTATTCCTCAAATCGCAGCGATGCCATACGTTGCGCGACACGTGGCTCCGTCATTGTTCCAAAACCACTACCCCATCGCGCATTATAGTTCGGCAGGGGATGTGGCGCGATATGCACGTAAGCCGTCCAATCTACAGCATCCCATCTGACGGTGATCATTCATCGAAGTTGCTCGCAAGTTAGCACAAAGAAATAGTGCTCCTAGCCCGCCATTCCACCACCCTCAGATGCATTCTTAACTATTTATCTCGTTTCGAGATTGTATGGCCCAGATCATTCGCATGACCAGTCGTTGATCAAGTCAGTCCTCCACGTCATCCATTCCCCGTTGCCTTGGTATCGTGCCACTTGTCCCCCAGTTTTCTCCACATGCATTCCACCACCTCAGATCCATATCTGGTTCATTTTTTCATTTCTGACGTATTTTCATGACTATGTTCGCATTCTTCTCCATGACCTCTCCACACTGCTACATTAAATTTCTCACCATCGCCCCACATTTCTCCGCTAGTCAATCACACAGTGTTCTCATACCATTATCCCTACTGCGTCTGCATTCCCGTGCATTGTTTTCCTAACATGTTCATGGATTTTGCAGGGTTTCAGCGACGGAGAATTACCACTATTCACAACCTCCATTTAAGAAGCCGAGGACGTGTCGAAGGACTGGTTTTCAAATACAAAATTCATGAAGAAGGTCCTGGGTAGTTGCTGAGACACGACTTCCATTAAAGAGATATGATTATACTTTGGCAAGCTTCCCAATGTCATTCAAGAGGCAGATTTCACAGATAGAGTTATTAAATTTTGTGGCAAGGAGTATCAGTAGAAGATCAAGGAATTCAGCGCCCCGCATTGAAGATATTGGACTTTAATTCAAAAATTGAAGGCAGAGGGTACAATGCACAAGAAAAAATACCCTCCAGTTTTTATTTCATTAGTTTTTTCTCTCAGGAAAGGACAAAATGTTACATAGTCTATTCTCCATATCTAGTTCCTGAAGAGATTTTCACCCATAGCATTTACTCCAGAAAGCAGACCTCAGAGTACTAACAGTACAACATGGTCATTCAGCAGTATGGGCACAAATGTTTACACCATTTTTTTGTAATTATGAAAATTAAATGTTCATCACCTACCTCTCTTACTATGTTTCTAGTTTCTCCTATAAAAACCATGAAGAAACGCATTGTAAGGGTTTCAGTTTTTTATCAGAAAATTATGCAGTGAAAGGCTTTTTGTATACAATCTGTAAAACTATTGTATGAAGGCTCAGAGCCCATAGGGTCTCAGTGAGGAGGAGTATGATCAAGGATTTGGTAGTCAATTTAGCCCAAATCCCAGCAAAAAGTGTGGTAATGGACATCGTGGTGGCTGATATCCCAGCTCGTTTTGGCATGCTGCTGTCAAGGTCTCGGGGAACACAAATTGGTGGATCATGTTATTTCCCAAATCCACCTCAGGCTGAAGGAAGGCAGAGTTCAGGGTAACTTCATACCACGCTCAGTCTGGTAGCTAGCCCTACCAGAACAGGAGAGGGCTCTCTCTGGGTCAATCTCAGGTAAAATGTATCAATAGGGCCTGAGATGACTGAAATGAGTGATAATTTTAGGCTAGGTATATTAATCAAGGAGTTTGGAATGATTTTTAGGGGTTTTTGTTGGAAAAAGGGAAAGGCAATTTTGGGCTTGGGGATGAGGCCAAATTCTTGCAGAGTTCAAGTTGGGGCAGGGAAGGCAATGAATTTGATGTCTTAGATTCAATGAATGGATGGAAAAGACTGCTGAGGAGCTGAAGAGGGCAAGAGGGTGCAAGGATCCTCTTCAAACTGACGAAAACATATAAAACTAAACAAAATTTTAAGGCAGAGCACCAGCAAACTAATGAATTCTACCTTAGTTACTCATTTGTTTAATTCAGAAGAAAAGATAAGGGAAATGACATACATAAACATTAATGAAACTTACATATACATGGAGAAAAACATCATCAAAACTCAGAGCCACAAGGATCCCAACAAGTGCTACAAAAACCCTGGTCTTCCCTTTGCCAAAAATGCAGAAGTGTATGTACAATGAAGTGCCAAACTTTTCCCAAGTATCCAACCCTGAAAATATCTCAGAAAATACATGATATAGACCATCCTAACCCCTTCCCATGCCTCTAGGGGTCAAGCTCATCCTTCTAGGAGCTGTTTCAACCAATTCTAAACTAGGAACTGAAATCTAGGCAATCAAACAACTTGCCTCTATATGCTAGGAAACTAATCCATTCACTTAATTTTCACTTTTTAGTGAATGAATCCTCTAGAACAAGTAAATATGAGCCAAAATTACATCATATTCATCAAGTTACATCAAGATAGATCAATAGTTACATCAAAAAGTGAAACTAGTCAAAACTAGGCAAATTTCTGAGCTAAAAAGTCAAAATGAGGCCAAATTTCTCTATGCACCGTGCCCAAAAACTCAATGCGTCGCGCCACTTTGAGCCTGTTTTTGAGGCACTTCCTGAAGTCCAAATTTATCTCATGATAGCTCGTTAGAAATCCATGCCTGTCTACTATCGAACCCAAGTAGAATTTGTCAATTTGGAGTTCATTTTCCCCTCCAAAAATGCAATCGCCCAATACTAGTTCCTGCTGGTGCAAAAAGTGGCAGAAAGGCCATTTTCAAGGTGTTTTTGACCCTTAAGACCATCTAGAACTTGATGAAATCTCTCGGCCATTCCTGAGCATGCATAAATTTTCATAAAAAACCCAAAAATATCAAGTTTTCCTCCAGAAGATGTCCCAATCATAAGCGCGCGCCAAGTGGCGCGACGTGTCAGGCAGAAAAACCTGTTTTGCAACCAAAATTTCAAAAATGAAAAAATCTTCTCCAAATTCCTTGAAATTTGGAGTGAAGGTCCCCCATCAAGTATCATGCTCATCCAAAGAATATTCGGCCAAGATTTGGAGTGGATCAGGCCTTTTTCGCCGTTTCAGTGCTCTTCTCAACCTCGCCTTCAGGATCTTCATCCTAGCTCTGCAAACGCGTGTGTGGGCCCAATAGTGGTTCTTCATATGTCTGAGCATGTCTTTGTCCCTATTGGCCTTCTCCAAGAGCTTCTCCAGATGAATGTTGACTCTCGTAAGGTAAGTCTCCCGCTCAAATGGTGTCATGTCACCAGGTCTTTTTCGGGCCAATTCACGGTCTTCACGGATTTGCCGCAACTCTATGAGTGTCTGTTGATCCTCCAATTGTTTATTCCATTGCTCCAAGTAATTTATAACCCACTGAGTTCTCTGCAATTTCTCGTTCAGTGTGTCGATCTCAGCTTTCTGCTCCTGGATGATTTCTTTCAGCTTTGAGCTGGGAGAGCTTGAATCAACATCGATCAATATAAAATCAGTATCTTGGCCTCCTGAGGGGCCCTCATCATGCATAGGCTTCTTGCCTCTTTCCTGTACCTGTGCTGATGTAGAAGGCGAGACCCCTTCCATTCCATGTGGAGATAGTACTCGCGTTGCTGTTGAAGGTAATGAGACCCCTTCCACCCCGGGTGGAGATAGTACTCGTCGTGTTGCTTCAAATAAGGCTCTAGTACCTCTCTGATAGGTAACACACATTGGAACACTGATAGGCTCTGTCTCAAGAACCTCAAACTGACGTGAAGGCTCACCTGTATCATGAACAATCTCTGGATGAGGCTGAGGGGCTGTAAAGAAGTCACGGGAAATGAACTCATCCCATGCAATGCTCGGCAATCCAAGCTGATGTACCACAATCATCTTGATGAGTGCATAATGATAAATGTTGTTATGTTGCTGCTCTGGAGTCTTCTTCTGCACAAGGGTAGTCATCCGCTCTATGTTTCGGCACATGAAGTATGGAATATTCATCACTCTCACTCTCGTGAAATGCATCAACAGTATGATGTGGTATGCATAAAGGTGTGAGAATCGGCCCTCACAGCTGAAGTATCTGATGATGAGTTTCATTAATGGCGCATAGGACTCCTTCAAGAATCTAAAAGGAAACACCCTGCTGAGCTGCCTCATATAACCAGGCCTGATGTAAGGTTCATAATATGCTCTATCCAGCTGTTGTCTCTTATTCCACTCTTCACCTATGTTTGGTATCCTAGTCGCCTGAGAAATGGTTTCTGGTGTGAAGGTGAAGTTCACTCTAGCAAGGTTTACATGGCCATCACGCAAATGTAGGAAAAATAAGTGAACCAACTCCTGATGATGCTGAATCTAAGAAATCATCTCACAATACTGAAAACATGAATTTTGTTGAAAGCATGCCATTGCAGGTGGGCAGGCCTACAATTGAGTCAAGGAAGTGGGCTCTTCTCTGACTTGCCTGCCACTTTTATGAGACCTCCTCGGTACATTTAGCTCTGCGGTTGAGTCACTATCTTGCTCATATCCTTGCTCATATGATGAATTTGTCTCTGACATGGTGCTTTGAAATGTGTATAACAAGTATATGCTGATAGATATGTGGTGAAAATAAGAGTTTGGTTTGTTTGAAAATGGTGAATTGGTGTTTGTCTGTCAATACAAAATGTGCCAAATATGTACCAAGTAGGAAATGAGAGACTGTGGTAATTATAAACAGTGGGTGTAATGGACTATCAAGTGAAATTTGAGTGGAAGGACAGTCACTTGACTGCTTGGGGGACTTCGGGATTTAGGGATTTTATAAGTGACATGGGAGTGGGAGATGTAGTAGGGTTTAGTGATAGGGAAAATGGGGTACAAGGAATATGATTGGTTTGAGACAGAGGGAAGAGGAAAGGACCGTGATAACAATATGACAGTGATGGGAACACGAATGAACAATGGAGTGGGATTGTTTAACACCAATAATCAAATTTCAACACTTCATTTCAAACCCTAAGGGAGTAGATTTCGATATGGATAGAGGGTTTGTTTTTCACCAACCAAAACTCTAATGTCTTCACCTCCAAACAACACCACACATGACTAAAATCACTGAACAAGCGTTGTCAAACTTACTTGGAGCAAATGAGTTGAATCGATTTGATTCTTTAATGGAGCTGTGATGAATTTGTGTCTTTAAGGCTCTGTGTGCCGCACACAAGCCCAGTGTGCTGTGCCCCGTAGATGCGTCGCGCCAATGGAAAAATTCACTGTGGTAGGAGGCCCAGTGTGTCATGCAACCTGTGTGTGCCGCGCGCACTCCAAACACAGTCTTGGCTTGAAAATTTACAAGTTTTTCCCTCTCTCCACTAAAATTCGACTTCAATCGACCTCTTGAATGCAAATGGCATTGATAAGTATAGAAATATCAATATAAAGTCATGGCTTTGATTTTTGCTTTGTAAAGACCCATTTTGTAATGTTTCAAAATTGGCATTTCTTCACTTTTAATACAACTCTATCTTTTTGTTTCCTCTTTGATTTTTTGGCTTGAAATGATGGCTTTCTTGGTTGATTTTTTGTAGGGATGGTGGCAATTGGACTTCGACAAAGGAGGACCAGAGGCTGCATTTGAAGTACTTCATGGTGGAAAAATTTAAAAATACATATTTATTACAAACAATTAATTTGACGATTTCTTCTTCAAAACAGAGTTTTGAAGAACAAACATCCTTGAGCATTATTGATGATGAAAATTTTGGAATGAAAACTTATTGAAGACTTCCTCATGGCCTGCGGGCATTATTTGACATTCTGAAGACCAAACCCTAGACCTAGTGACTGAAAGACTCTTTTTTGACCACAAGACCATCTATGACTGTAAATGACTGAAATCAACTTTAATGAATTTTGATAAATTTTGACCAACCCAGCAGGTATAAACATGAGGGAAACTAGTGAAGAGACCCTTCCGTCAGATGATGGCATGCCCCTAACGGAATGTAGATGAATGAGCGGAATGAGACACCTAAAAATGGAAATGCAATAAGAGAAATGATCTCTGACGGAGGGATGTAAAGACCGACTCTAACAGATTGATCAAGATGGATTTAACATATGCCACTATCCCAGTTTTTGGTGGCCAAGAGAGGAGATTATACAGGGAGACTAGATTTGTCAAGATGGTCACAAAGGCTGAAAATTCTGTGAATTCACCAGTCTACAGTAAGGAAGTATATTTTTCATGCTTGATGCTGGAAGAAGATCAAGATTACGCTCATGAACCATCCTTCTGCCAGATCAAGACTGAGCAACCCTCAGAGAGCATGGAAGTAGAAATATGGACACTCCATTTTGATGGAGCAAATTCGAGAGAAGGAAATGGAGCTGGAGTGCTACTGATTTCTCCTGCAGGCAAATGGATCCCACTGTCTTTTAAACTAGAATATGAAGCCACAAATAATGTGGTTGAATATGAAGCACTCTTGTTAGGATTGTAGACAACTGGGAATATGGGTGTACAAAGTTTAAAGGTTCTGGGAGATTCAAAACTAGTAGTCAGACAAGTCAGGAATCAGTGTCAGACCAAACATCCTAGGTTAAGGGCTTATAGGAATGAAGTTTGGGACATGGTAGAGAATTTCTTCTTGGCATTCAACATCCAGTTCATGCCCCGAGAACAGAATAGGATGGCTGATTCTCTTGCTGTGGCTGCTAGTACATTTCGACCACCTCAGAACCCTCTTTTAAGATATGAAGTTGAGGTGCGTTATCGTCCTTCAATCCCGGAAAACATCAAACACTGGCAGGTATTTGAGGACGAAGAACAGATGAAGAGATTTCTGGAAACAGTAGGAGAATTCTCCAATATGGAGATTGATGATGAAGAAGAAGTAGAACCTGAAGATATTTCAAAAAGAAATTGGGAGGAGAAAGTGGCAGGTAACAAAGTATTGCAGTTAAAAGGAAACATAATACCTAGAGGGTTGGTGCCTCTAGAAAGATTATTTGACAAGAATGATGTCCCACTGCAGCCAAGCAAAGTGGTAGAAGAGATTCAGGTTGAAGACCTGAATTTGGGTACTGAGGCTGACCCCAAAATTGTGAAACTGTCCAAGAAGATCCCTGGAGAATATAGAAAGCTATATCGGAAATTTTTTCAGTCTTACAAAGATTTGTTTGCATGGTCCTATCAGGATCTGAAAACTTTTGATATTAATATTATGCAACACAAAATTCCATTGAAGGCAGATGCAAAGCCTCATAAGCAGAAGCTCAGACAGATCAATCCTCTGTTGCTACCTTCTATTGAGAAGGAAATTAAGAAGCTGCTAAAAGCTAAAATAATTATACCACTGAGGTACTTAGAATGGGTGGCGAACCTTGTCCCTGTACGCAAGAAGAATGGGGGAATAAGGCTGTGTGTGTATTTCATAAATTTAAACAGAGCATCCTTAAAAGATAATTACCCACTTCCTAAAATGGATCACATTCTGTAGAAGGTGGTTGGAGCTTCCAGAATGTCAATGATGGATGGATTCTCTGGTTATAATTAGGTGGCTATACTCCCAGAGGATCAAAAGAAGACTGCTTTCACCACACCTTGGGGTACATTCATGTATGCCAGGATGCCTTTTGGATTGATTAATGCAGGGGCCACTTTTCAGAGGGCAATGGATATTTCTTTGGTTGGAGAGAAGAATAAATTCCTGGTGATCTATCTTGATGATATCACTGTATTTTCCAAAAATGATGCTGAGCACATTGAACATCTGCAGAGAACTTTTGAGAAATGCAGAAGGTATGGTCTTTCCCTTAATCCTCAAAAATATTTATTTGCATTAGAAGAGGGAAAGCTTTTAGGCCATATTGTGACTAAAAATGGGGTGAAGATAGACCCTAAGAGGGTAGAGGCTATAAATAGTATTACTTTTCCCAGAAATAAGAAAGAGGTACAAGTATTCCTTGGGCATATTAATTTCTTGAGAAGGTTTATCCCTAACTATGCTGAGATAGTTAGGTATATAACAGACATGCTCAAAAAGAATAATGAGGTAAAGTGGTCACAAGAATCATGGGAGGCATTTAACAGGATAAAGAATGCTTTTGCAGAAGCCCCTATGCTAGCTAGATCGGATTATGATAAACCTTTCATGATTTTTTCTTTTGCATCACCTCATATAATAGCAGGAGTTTTATTGCAGAAAAATGATGAAGGATATGAGCAGCCTATTGCCTTTTTCATTCAGGTGCTCTGTGATGCAGAATTAAAGTATAACATATTGGAAAAGTAAGCATATGCCCTAGTGAAATCCCTCAAAGCATTCCATGTATATATCTTACAGTCCCACATTACTGCATTTGTACGTGCAGCTGCTGTAAAGGATATCCTTATTCAGGGGGATAGTGAAGGAAAAAGGGGCAGGTGGATTGCCAAAATATAGGAGTAAGACTTAGACATCCGCCCAACTAAGCTGATCAAAGGACAGGGGCTTGCCAAAATGTTATCCGAATCAAACAATCAAGCCCTGGGCATAAACTTGTCCATTATATCAGGTGAAGAATCTGAGGAGAAAGAAGAACGACATGGAATTGGAGTAGCTACTCCAAAAACACATGCAAAGTACGTCACCAGTCCGTGGTACAAAGAGATAGTAGAATATCTCCTCACACTCAGCTACCCTCCAAGTTGTGACAAAACTAAATACAGAGCGCTGAGATCGAAATCATAGAAATATATAGTCACCAATGGCCGGCTATACTGGCAAGATCCCTCAGGTATCTTACTCCTTTGTCTCACAGAAAATGAGTCGACAGTATCATTGCAGAGTTTCATGAAGGAATATGTGGAGGCCGTTATAGCTGGAGGGCCACAGCTCATAAAATTCTGAAAGCTGGCTTCTATTGGCCAAAGCTATTTGGAGATATTTTTTCTAGGGTAAGAGCATGTGATAAGTGTCATAAATTTTCTGAGAGACAGAAATCAACACTATTTCCCCTGATCCCAATGCATGTGGATGAACCATTCAAACAATGGGGTATTGATTTTATAGGTGAAATACACCCTCCATCTAGTGGACAACATAAATGGATATTAACAGCCACTGATTATTTCACTAAATGGGTGGAAGCCATACCTGCAAGGAATGCTACAGATACTTTGATCATAAAGTTCATGGAGGAGAATATCATATCTAGGTGATAGTGACTGATAATGCACGGGCCTTCAAATCTGAAAAATTTGTCAATTTCTGCCAGCAATACAATATCACACTGAGTCACTCTACAGCTTACTATCCACAAGGGAATGGCTTGGTAGAGTCTTCAAATAAAACTCTGGTGAGGGCCTTGAATAAAACTATCAATGAAAATCAGAAGAAATGGGACTCCCAATTAAAGTTTTCTCTATGGGCTAATAGAGTCACCAGCAAGAGGGCAACTGGGAAATCTCCTTATGAATTGGTATATGGACGAGCAACAATTTTTCCTGTACAGCTGGCTTTACCAGTGGCCCTCTTCATGCAAGAAAGCCAGGAGGAACCTGAAGATATGATCAGGTGAATCAATCAATTGGTGGAATTAGAAGAAACATGGGGCCAAGTGAATCAGAGGTTAATTGAATATCAAGAGAAAATGAAACACATTTTTGATCAGCGCGCAAAAGACAAGAAGCTGCAAATTGGTGATTTGGTGCTCAGATGGGATATCCGGAGAGCTGAGAAGGGAAAACATGGTAAATTCAACCCCCTCTGGTTTGGTCCTTTCAAGATCATGGAACAAGGGGGAAATAATACTTTCAGGTTGGAGAATTTACAGGGCGACCTGCTGGATGCCCCTGTAAATGGTCAATTTCTCAAGCCCTACTTTCAGTTCTGATTCAGGCAAAGGCAGCCTGATGTATTATATTGTATATTAGTTTCCTTTTTCGCTTTTGTTTTAACAATATGGGTGTCATGATGAATTATGAAGTGAAATGCAGCGGGGCTGAATAGCAGAGTCGACAGAGGTGTATGATCAGGAGGTCTGCGAGTTCTTGACATGTCCAGGGACGAATGTGCCATCCCCAGGTGGAGCCAATGTTGATCATATCAACCCCCCATTAAATTTTTTTGCCATTAGACCCTCTTGGACCTTTCAAATTCCCTATAATGGCCTAAGGAATTCGTTTTCTACCTATCATGACCTCTCTTTGCCAACAAATTACGTTGCTCAAGTTTGAAAGCCCATATTTAAAATTATATAAGGTTTAGCCCTTTTGGCCCTAGCCCCTCTGTTTTTCTATTCCACATGACCAAAGGCCGTAACCATGTGTTAGGATGAAAGGCGCTGATCAAAGTGCATCGGGCGTATTCCAAGCCATCCAATCCAATCGTAAAATTGACGATCTGCAGCCCATCTGTCTCGGTGGTCCCCGCGCTCAAAAACGCTTTATAAAACCGGTAGTATTTATCGCACCACTTATCTAGGGCAGGCGGTATTCCTCAAATCGCAGTGATGCCATACGTTGCGCGACACGTGGCTCCGTCATTGTTCCAAAACCACTACCCCATCGCGCGTTATAGTTCGGCAGGGGACATGGCGCGATATGCGCGTAAGCCGTCTGATCTACAGCATCCCATCTGACGATGATCAATCATCCAAGTTGCTCACAAGTTATCATGAGGAAATAGTGCCCCTAGCTCGCCATTCCACCGCCCTCCGACGCATTCTTAACCGTTGATCTCGTTTCAAGATCGTATGGCCCAGATCATTTGCATGACCAATCGTTGATCAAGTCAGTCCTCCACGTCATCCATTCCCCGTTGCCTTGGTATCGTGCCACTTTTCCCATAGTTTTCTCCACGTGCATTCCGCCACCTCAGATCCATATCTGGTTCATTTTTTTATTTCTGACGTATTTTCATGACTATGTTCGCATTCTTCTCCATGATCTCTCCACACTGCTACATTACATTTCTCACCATCGCCCCACATTTCTCCGCCAGTCAATCATGCGGTGTTGTCATACCATTATCCCTACTGCGTCTGCATTCCCGTGCATTTTTTTCCTAACATGTTCATGGATTTTGCAGGGTTTCAGTGACGGAGAATTACCACTATTCACAGCCTCCATTTCAGAAGCCGAGGACGTGTCAAAGGACTAGTTTTCAAATACAAAATTCATGAAGAAGGTCATGGGTAGTTGCTGAGACACGACTTCCATTAAAGAGATAGGATTATACTTTGGCAAGCTTCCCAATGTCATTCAAGAGGCAGATTTCGCAGATTGAGTTATTAAATGTTGCGGCAAGGAGTATCAGTAGAAGATCAAGGAATTCAGCACCCCGCATTGAAGATCTTGGACTTTAATTCAAAAATTGAAGGCAGAGGGTACAATGCACAAGAAACAATACCCTCCAGTTTTTATTTCAGCAGATTTTTCTCTCAGGAAAGGATAGAATGTTACATAGTCTATTCTCCATATATAGTTCCCGAAGAGATTTTCACCCACAGCATTTACTCCAAAAAGCAGACCTTAGAGTACTAACAGTACAATATGGTCATTCAGCAGTATGGGCGCAAATGTTTCCACCATTTTTTTGTAATTGTGAAAATTAAATGTTCATCACCTACCTCTCTTACTATGTTTCTAGTTTCTCCTATAAAAACCATGAAGAAACGCATTGTAAGGGTTTCAGATTTTTATCAGAAAATTATGCAGTGAAAGGCTTTTTGTATACAATCTGTAAAACTATTGTATGAAGGCTCAGAGCCCATAGGGTCTCAGTGAGGAGGAGTTCTGTCTGTCAAAGAGGATTCTGGTCTTTGGTATTTCACAGTCTGTAACTCTCTTTTATATGTTATTTAATATATCATTTCATCTCATCCATCTTTTCTGTATCATGTTTTGGAATGCGAGTGGCTCACTGATTTCTGGTAAGGATTCATCCTAGTTGATTCCCATACTTAGATTAGTCAAGCGCTTTAAACATGGCTCATGCATGATATTCTGTTCCATTATTCAGCTAACCATACTTCTGCTATATTAGTTGCTTTGGGAGGGTACTTTTAAAATGCTATTATCATGTATGGATTCTTAGATTGGTAAGCCCATGCATGGTGGTATTGTATATCTGGGTATCAACTCAATGTTAGCTAATATCTTCTCATTATTTCTTTCACTACATACACCTTCTGATAATTTATGTCTGTGAGGTATTTCTGAATCGGCCTGCTTTACAGTAAACTGTCTCTGAATTGTTGGTTGCTTTTGTATTAAGAATTTTACATTTTGCCTCTACAGTATCCCTTTTCCTGTGTTAGTTTCTGAGAGTTTGGTCCCATTCTATTTCATTTCCCTGTTTACAGGATATAGCATGTGAGCTGAAGCTGACAACTTCACACACCATATTAAATGCTCCTTGCTATGCTAAGATGTCCTAGGCACTGGTCTATCACAACTCTAGGCTGTCTCTAGGAGCTACAACACCACCGACTGATGCACCTTTGCTTCTATAGCAAAACTTCAATCTCGTGACCTTTTAATGATGCATGGTCAACACTCAATTTGACGAACCTTCTCTTTCAATGATCGGATGGTCCTCGATAATTACTTGGATGCTATCGAGAGGAATCATAGAATTGGGGGATAAAGAATCTCGAATTCTTGGAAGTAAGATCCAGATCCTTCCTAAACACATCTTCTCTGCACAGATCTTATCCCTCTCTTGCATGAGAAAATAAAGATATCTCTTCACACGCACATTTTGGCAGAGCTCACCACACACAGCATGCACTACCAAATGAAGATCACAGCCAAAAATACCAGCAATTAAGAGATACCAACCATGAGAATATAAAGTGTGTATCTAGTTCTCCCAAAATAGACGAGTAGGTCACTCGAGCCTTCGATGCAATAATGTATTTCCTGCAATAGTCTTGGCAACAGTTCCACCTCGCTAAACTTGTGTTTGATTCTGGAAATGATGGCCTCAAAATTCTCCGCTCATGACTACCTTCCTCCTTCACCTTGTCTCCTACCACGTCCATGAGTGCCCAACATGTGAACCCTCTCTTTCCAGTAACCAATGAAGATTGCCTTTGCCGATTGTGGAAACATGCTGATTTCAACCCTATTGTCAATGCGTTGAGAGTGGGAAGCGGAATCACTTTGCAGAAATCTTTGGACCGCCGCTACACACTGTTGGAATTTCTGAGAATTCCAGAACAATAAACTAGAGAGAATAATGCTCTCCTCTTTAACACAGAGAAATTAAAAATTAATTTTCTTCACTGAGACAGAGTTTCACACTTGAAAATATTTCTATTTCATAACCAAAAACTATTACAAAAATTTCCTTTGTTGAGGAATTACAAATTCTGACTATTGCATAACACAATGCAGAAAAAACAAGTTCATTGTCTCTCAAAAGACACACTCTATCTTTTACTCAAAAACAATGCACTACTGTGCTAAAACAAAACTTACACTCTACTATGTGTAATAATAAACTTACATTCCCCATTGCCTTTCGAGCATATTCAAAATATATATGGCGCACCATATATTATAACAAACCTTTTACAAAAAATAACACTATAACGTAAATCAAATGAACCCTTTTAAAAAGGCTTTTGGGACCCACTATAAAAACTAATGTGTGCATATGTTATATTAAAACATAATAATGAAAAGGTTTAAAAACCTATTGCGCATATATTTACAACATATAACAAAACAAAACAAAACTTTGTCACACGATATAAAACTTATACAAAACCTTTATCAAACCTTCAATCATCCGTCGAACTTCAAAAAATCATGAACCGAATTGAATGGAACAAATTCGCGTTACAATTTTGATCTGGTGACGTCAGCGCTTGAACGCGCGATCGATTATCAAATCGAACTTATAATTCCATATTGAGTCCGCTAGATCTCTTTGGGTATGGGCCCAAAGTGTGACACGAAAACCTTTTATAAAATCCGGTCCATAAAATGCATCGGGTCCGTGACTTAAGAAAAAAAATGGGCCATCGTGAATTCTCCCGATTCCGATTGAGAACGGAGGTGCGATGAGATTTAACTTCATCGCATAAACATTCATTGGGTCCAGTTCTTTATATTTCAATCGGGCCATATAATAAACTTGCGATTTCCGATTTCATCGATGCGTGAATCGCATCGGAACATATCAATGGATATTACAAAAGAGTGGAGGTAACACATGCCACTTTCGATTGCGATGATCGCATCGGAACCTCCAACATCAACAAGAAACTTTTTGGGGACCACCGGTCTTCACTTAAAATAACTCCTGCATTCAGCAAACAAAATATCTCTGTTTTATACAAAAAGCTCTATTTTGAAATACAGAGTACTGCAATTAAAAAACGAACTAACTGTTCACAGAAATAGAAAGTGACCATGTGTGCAGGTTTTTCAAACAATTACAGCAAGCGGCTCTAAGTACAAAAAATTGGAGAAAGAAAATGGAAAGCGGCTTGTTGTATAGAGCTGCAGTTGAAAGTAACATTTCAACAATCTCCCTTAATTTCAACTGCTGGGTTATCAGTCATACCCAGACATTTTCTTAAAAACTTAAAACTCTTCTGCCCCAATGGCTTGGTCAGAATGTCTGCAAACTGCTCCTGAGTTCTGCAGTGTTCTAAGACAATTTCACCATTGTTCATTAGCTCCCTAATGTAGTGAAACTTTGTGTCAATGTGTTTCGTTCTCTTATGAAACAAAAAATTCTTAGATAATGCAATAGCTGAGCTATTTTCACAAAAAAGTACTGTACCTTTTTCCTGCTCTTGGCACAAAATTCTCAACATCCTCCTCATCCAAATTTCTTGACACGCCGCTGCTGTAGCTGCCACATATTCTACCTCTGCTGTAGACAACACTACAATAGGCTGCTTTTTAGAAGCCCATGAAATGGCTCCTGAACCCATGTGAAAAAGATAACCAGAAGTGCTTTTCCGATCATCTACACTTCCAGCCCAATCACTGTCAGTTTATCCTATTAAATCTGAACATTCTGAAGAAGTATATAAAATACCAAACCTTTTAGTACCTTTAACATACCTTAGAATTCTCTTCACTGCCTACCAATGTGCTTCTTTTGGCCTCTCCATGAATCTGGAAATCAAACTAACAACATGCATTATATCCGGCCTAGTTGTAGTCAAATATATGAGGCTGCCAACTATGCTATTGTACAAACTAGGATCAAAATCCTTGTTGATGTCCTCTCTGTTGAGTTTTAATCCCATCACTGTGGGAGTGATTGCTGCTTTGCTCTCCTGCATATTAAGTCTTTCCAACACTTCATTAACATATTTTTCTTGTGAGATAAAAATCCCATTTTCACTTTGTTATACTTCTATTCCTAAGAAGTATCTCAACAAAATCATGTCAGTCATTTCAAATTCTTCTTTCATGACTGTTTTAAAATTTTCAATAAGGTAATCATCATTACTTGTGAAAATAACATCATCAACATATAACACAACAATTAACATTTTACCATATTTTTCTTTAATGTAGAGGGTGGGTTCTCCCTCACACTTTTCAAATCCATTTTCCAATAGATAGGAATCTATCCTACTGTACCACGCTCTTGGCGCTTGTTTCAGCCCATAAAGAGCTTTCTTCAATTTGCATACTTTGTGCTCTTGGCCTTTCTTTTCATAGCCTAGAGGTTGTTCAATGTAAACCTCTTCCATTAGCACTCCATTTAGGAATGTTGACTTCACGTCCATTTGGTAAAATTTCCACTTGTTTTGTGCTGCTATGGACAACACTGCTCTCACGGTTTCCATTCTAGCAACCAATGCGAAAGTTTCCTCATAGTGTCTCCCATGCTGCTACTTATACCCTTTGACAACAAGTCTGGCCTTGTGTCTTTCTATTTTTCCTTCAGCATTACTCTTGGTCTTGTAGACCCATTTAACTCCAATAAATTCTTTACCTTTTGGGAGTTCAACTAAATCCCATGTCTTATTTCTTTCTATGGCATTAATTTCCTCATCCATAGCTTCTATCCATTTCCTATCTTTAATAACTTCCTCAAAGTGGATAGGATCATCAACGTGAAATACAAAGAAAACAAAGAGTTCATACCTTCATTTGCTGCCTCTTGTTCATAAATTTCATTTAAATGTCTGAATTTCTTACCTATTTCATTAGGTGTACAAATGCTTGAAGAAGCACTTGAATTTCCTCCTTGTGGTGTGCTTGGAGAAGCACTTTAATTTCTCCTCAAGGGTGTCTCTTACTGCCCTTGTGTTGGTGCTGCTGTTTGGGGATGTATTTCAGCCATCTCCTCATCATCTTCATCATGAGACAAACAGTTTTTAACATTCACTGTTTTCTCTATGCTTCCATCCCAAGCTTCCTCTTCAATGAACTAAACATCTCTACTCACAATAAACTTCTTGGTGGATGGGTTATACAATCTATAAGCTTTGGATTCCTCACTATATCCAATGAAAATACATTTCTCCCCCTTGCTGTCCAACTTCTTCCTTAGCTGATCTGGAATGTGTGCATAAGCCACACATCCAAAAAATTTCATGTGGGTGACTCCTTGCTTTGTCCCACTCCATGCCTCTTCTGGCACTTTGTTCATGACTGCTTTTGTAGGGCATCTATTCAAAATATATGCTACACAATGTACAGCTTCAGCCCAATAATCATTAGGCAAATGCCTGCCTTTAACATACTCCTTACCATATCCATTATTGTCTTATTCTTCCTTTCGGCAACTCCATTTTGCTACAGAGTATATCTAGTTGTAAACTTCTTATGAATCCCATTTTCTCTACAAAAATGTAGAAATATTTAGAGATATAGTCACCTCCTCTATCAGTTCTTAGAACTTTAATGTGCAGCCCACTTTGCTTCTCTACAAGTGCTTTGAAATTGCAGAATCTTTCAAACACTTCACTTTTCTTTTTCAAAAAGTAAACCCAAGTTTTCTTGTAAAATCATCTATGAATGTTAACATATAATGGCTGCTAGCAAGTGATGGAGTTTGCATCAGTCCACATAAATCCGAGTGGACAATTTCCAAGGGTGCCTTTGCCCTTATGCTTTTCCCGGAAGGAAAACTTTCTCTGTGTTGTTTCCCCAAGATACAACCTTCATAAAGGCTGTCCTGTTTCTCAATCAATGGTAAACCTCTTACCATTCCTTTTCTATTCAACAAGTTAAGACCTCCAAAGTTGAGATGTCCAAATCTCAAGTGCCACAACCAATTTTCATATTTTGGTTCGCTTTGGAAAGCCTCTTGTGTCACTACTGCCATCTCTTCTCCATTCTTCAAATTTTCTCTCATTCTAAGAGGGAACATCCTATTCCTTGTCATCTTCACTTCAACAATACATTGTTTGCTGGGTGGTTTATCCATGATGGTGCATACATCATCCTCAAAGAAAACATTGTACCCCTTTTGAACAAGCTGTCCAATACTCAAGAGGTTGCATTTCATTCCAGGAACATAATAAACATCTGCTATGGATTTATTTTCTCCTTTCCTTGTTAAGACATTTACTTCTCCTTTTCCCATAACAGAAACTTTACTATCAGTCCCTAGTGTGACTTGTGACTTCACACTCTCATCTAACATAGAAAACATGGCTATGTTTCCTATCATATGGTTACTACAACCGGAGTCTAGAAACCATAAATCTTCACTCTTTTCCTTAGCCATATTACAAGCTAAAAACAATTTATCTTGGCTGATATTTTCTCTAGTGAAATTTTCATTTGTTCTATTACCCATATCATGCTGCTTCTTCCTACATTCATTTGCATAATGTCCATATTTTTTACAATAGTGACATTGGGCATTGGATTTATCATACCTTTGTCCTTGAGCATGTTGCTGACCACTTTTTTGGCTACGGCCTTAGCCTTGGTTCTAATTTGGATTGCTGCCCCTTCCTTGAGAATTTGCTGGACTGTTTCTTCCACCTCTGTTTCGGCTTCTGCCTCTTCCTCTCTTGTTTCCTCTGCCTTGCCCTCTTCCTCTTCCAAAGGACATCTGGGTCTTAAAGGCATGCTCTAGAGTTGATTTTTTATTTCTACCCAATCTCTGCTCATGTGTCATTAGTGATGCATGTAGCTCATCAACTGAAAAGTTTGTGAGATCCTTTGTCTCTTCTATGGTGGTGAAAATCACATCAAACCTTGAGGGTAGGCTCCTCAATATTTTCTCCACAATCCTCCTTTCTTCAAGAGTCTCTCCATGAGACCTTATCTGTGTGACCATTCCAATCACATGTGTGAAGAATGAGTCAATGTTAACTGACTCCTTCATGCGGAGAGTCTCAAAATATCTCCTCAGCAACTATAGTTTTGTTGTCTTCACTTTCTCCATGCCTTGATAGGCTGTCTTGAGATTTTTTCATGCTTCTTTGGATCTCTTGGCTACTGCTATCCTTGGAAACACACTCTCATGCACTGCTTGATACAAAAAGTAGAGGGCTCTAGAATCCTTCTTCTTATTTTTCTTTAATAGTTCTTTCTCTGCCTGACTTAAATCATCAAACTCATTTTCATCTACTGGCTCTTCAAAGCCATCCTCAATAAGTTCCCATAAGTCTTGGGAAGTAAACAGGGCTCTCATGGTTATTGCCCAGTAGTCATAGTTTTTCCCATTAAATTGTGGGAGCTGAGTATTACCAATACCCATGCTAGTGCTGGCTCCAGCCATTCTTGCACTCTTAACTATGCTTCAAAATACTTGACTGTGTATTTAAAATAAACTGACTGTCTTCAATAGTAACAAAAAAATCTGACTTGAGAAATACCTTGGATTGTTCTTGACTGAGTCTTCGCTCTGCTGGAGAAGCTAATGCAACAAGAAATTATTCCTTTAGCTTCTTTGACACCTTCAAAGAGCCTGGACTAGCTCCGATACCATGTTGGAATTTCTAAGAATTCCAGAACAATAAACTAAAGAGAATAATGCTCTCCTCTTTAACATAGAGAAATTAAAAATTAATTTTCTTCACAGGAGACAGAGTTTCACACTTGAAAAGCTTTCTATTTCATAACCAAAAACTATTACAAAAAGTTCCTCTATTGAGGAATTTCAAATTCTGACTGCTGCATAATATAGTGCAGAAAAAACAAGTTCACTATCTCTCAAAAGACACACTCTGTCTTTTACTCAAAAACAACGCACTGCTACGCTGAAACAAAACTTACACTCTGTTGTGTGTAATAATAAACTTACATTTCCCATTGCCTTTCGGGCATATTCAAAATATATATGGCACACCATATATTATAACAAACCTTTTACAAAAAATAATGTACTATAACATAAATCAAATGAACCCTTTTAAAAAGGTTTTCGGGGCCCACTATAAAAACTAATGCGCGCATGTGTTATATTAAAACATAACAATGCAAAGGTTTAAAAACCTATCGCGCAATATAAAACTTATACAAAACCTTTATCAAACCTTCAATCATCTGCCGGACTTCAAAAAATCATGAACCGAATTGAATGGAACAAATTCGCGTTACAATTTTGATCTGGTGATGTCAGTGCTTGAACACGTGATCGATTATCAAATCGAAATTATAATTCCATATTGCATCCACCAGAGCTCTTTAGGTATGGGCCCAAAGTGTGACGCGAAAACCTTTTATAAAATCTAGTCCATAAAACGCATCGAGTCCGTGACTTAAGACAACAAATGGGCCATCACGAATTCTCCCGATTCCGATTGAGAACAGACACGTGATGAGATTTAACTCTGTCGCATAAACATTCATCGGGTCCAGTTCTTTATATTTCAATCAGGCCATATAACAAACTTGCAATTTTCGATTGCGCTGATGCGCCAATCACATTAGAACATATCAATGGATATTACAAAAGAGTGGAGGTAACACATGCCACTTCTGATTGCGATGATCGCATCGTAATCTCCAACATCAACAAGACACTTTGTGGGGACCACCAGTCTTCACTTAAAATAACTCCCGCGTTCAGCAAAAAAAAATCTCTGTTTTATATAAAAAGCTCTGTTTTGAAATACAAAGTGCTGCAGTTAAAAAATGAACTGACTTTTCACAGAAATAGAAAGCGGCCATGTGTGCAGGTTTTCCAAACAATTATAGCAAGTGGCTCTGGGTACAAAAACTTGGAGAAAGAAAATGAAAAGCAGCTTGATGTACAGAGCTGCAGTTGAAAGTAACATTTCAACACACACAACGCCCAATTTCCTGCAAATTTGTATTAACTCCCACATTGACGCCTCCTCAATCAAACAACTTTTCTCCCCATTGATGAGATCTTAACCTAGATGGCTCTTAGTTGGTGCTGGAAAGCCTAAATGATTCAATGTCTATTAACCTAGATCTTAACCTAGATGGCTCAATGTCAATTAATTTTTACTATCTATGTCTATTAACCTAGATCTTAACTTAGATGACTCAATGTCAATTAATTTATATAGCTAACTAGTATATGATCTTCTTAAAACAAATTTATATTTTTGAGTTAGTTATTAACAAAATAGTGTGATAGAATTATTGATGAAATCTTAATTCTCCTTTTTTTAATATATAAATATATTCAATTTTTAAAAAACCCATAATACATTTAAATTATAGAATCTCAATAACTAATACTTATCCTACCAACCATTCTTCTTCTTTTTCTCAATTTGTAGC
This sequence comes from Pinus albicaulis, assembly GCA_034641835.2. NCBI lineage: Eukaryota > Viridiplantae > Streptophyta > Pinopsida > Pinales > Pinaceae > Pinus > Pinus albicaulis. The sequence continues at coordinate 938,048,561 of CM076570.1, read as the reverse complement.
CAAAGAAGATTAGAAAAATATACTCAATAAATATCAAAAGATAATATTACACCAAGTACAATAATGTATTAATATATTTTTTTAATTTACAATTTTCAATAAATTTAAATTTTTTTTATTGTAAATTTTAATAAAAAACATTTTAAATTAATATATTTTTCTACTAATAAAAATGCTATCAATATAACTTATTTTTTATTTTAATATGCTATCCATATAAGGCATTTTCATTTTAACTATTTATTATTAGATGAATTGATATTTATTAATTTTAATGTTACTCAATTTATTTTCACATATATATAAGTTAATAATGTTGATAATTTTTTTAATGAAAGAGATATGAAAGTTTTATTAGAAAGAAAGTTGAGATCCGATCCATAGCTATTACATTTCTCAAGAGTTATTAATATTTCTGGTGGGTTTGAGATTGAGTATGGTGACTCAATTCAAATCTTTGTTTTTTTTTCTAGCTAAGTTTTTTTCAAAATACTCCCAAGATTGAAATACATTTACGTTCCATTTTTTACTTCGTTTCCTTTCTAACTATTTTTTTCCCAAAATACTTCAAAGGTTCAAATACATTTATATTCCATTTTTTAAATCTTAAGTGCCACCCTTCAATGACTCAACATTGTTGTCTTTCACTCTTTCATTTTCCTAATTAGGCTAAGAGTTCAATGGAGAAACAAGGATTTTCAAGGGTTTGATGGGCCTCCTTTTACTTTGCTTTGGGTGGATCTTTGACATGTTTTTTCCAGCTTGTCACCCTTCTTCCTGACTTTCTTTTACTTTCTTTTTGTCTGTAGGTCTTTTCATCCTTGAATACAATATAATGTTCTAGTATTTAACTTTTTATATTTGTAATAAAGGATATATATATTTTATATTTGTAATAAAGGATATATTAAATATTAATTTTCTGAGATGAGCATTTGACAACTCAATCTCATGTGGTTTTTCTCTCTGTTCAATGTGGAGTAGATATATTTGATTTTTAAATAAAAATACAATTTATCTAAAATAAAATAAAGTTGTAATTAAAAAAATTAATATAGATATTAATTAGTTTTAATTAAAAATATTATAAAATATTAATAATTTCATTCGTAGTGTACTTGCCTTGTTGGTTATACAAAAGATAAAATTATTAATTAAAAAAAACTAATATTTTGAAAAAAATATATATAATGATAATAATTAAAAGAAAATTCAATATAGAACTTAAATAGATCACTTAAATATCCATCTTATCCCCTTTTATATATATATGAGAGAAAGATTTAGTAAATAGAAAAAAATCAAATCAATTCATTATAATAAAAAAAAATAATCCATTTAATTTTTAATATAAATTTAATATGGACCATTTAAAATTATTATTAATAATAAATAAACATCATAAATAATATATCCCCATAAGCAAGATTAAATTTGATCTTTGAAAAAAAATAAAAAATTCCTCTCTATACTTACTAAATAGTTAAAATAAATATATACTAATTTATACAACATTATTAACTAATATATGTAATTCAAATCCTATTGAAAGCGATTAAGAGCCAGAATTAATTGTGAGGATAAAACTACTAGGATACAGTTCCGATCCGATACTTTTTCCATATGTCCGAGCATATGCGTTTTCTATTCAATATATAAATTAACTGAGGGAAAAAATAGAATAAATAAATAATTTCCATCATAAACGTAAAGTCAAAGTACAGTTATGATTACCGGATATTTTCATATACGTTATCTTCCAAGAAATTTCCCAATTGCGCACGTTAAGAAAGCACTGCCGAATTTTTACGCACAGAGTCAATTTCACACGGGTGCAATCAATCCTTCGCCGCATCATCATAATTCTCTAGAACCTCCAAATGATACGCGGACTTGGTATCTTTTACAGCCGCCTCCATAATTCATATTTCGGCTATATATATTGCATTTACAAGGTCATCCTTACCACCAGATTCATGTCTAGAATTTCATAGTTTTTTTTTGTTTTATGTTTTCTTTCCAGAGATCTGATCACATCTAAAAATCCAGTATTGCTGTTGCAATAACTTGTTTGAGTAATTTACAGTAGAAATGGCGCTTCGGATAGATAACCATGGAATTCGCAGGTTGTATGAAACAGTCGATGAAAATGGGGACGGGAGGCTAACTATCACAGAAATGCATCGCTACCTGGGAAGGCTCGGGATGGAGATTTCAGGAGAAGACTTGAAATATCTGGCAATACCAATGTGTCAGACCGAAGATGGTACCTTAACATTTGATGAATTTGTTGAGCTGTATCAGTTTCTTCTGGAGGATAGGAGATCAGAAGATGAAATGGGCAATGGGGATGGCTGTGAGGATTTGTTTGAGGCGTTCAAGGTTTATGATATCAATAATGACGGCTTCATATCCTCCTCCGAGCTACAAAGGGTGCTGTGTAATTTGGGATTCATGGAGGGTGAAGACATAGCCAACTGCCAGAATATGATATGCACATATGATTCTGATTCCAATGGTCTCCTAGACTTTTTTGAATTCAAAAACATGATGACCTCTCAGAGCCCTGCAAATCTTGCTGACATTCACAGTTCTGAGAGTGAATATCCATGTCCATAGATTGGACTATTCTTAACGTTACTATTCATTTCCCACAAATATTTAAACGTTACATTCTTCTTTATCCGGAGTTGAAATTTGAAGGTTACACGGCTCATTATTAAGCTTTTGACAGTTAAATTGGTCAAAAGTTCAATAATCATCATTGGCAGTTATTAATCTGGTCTCCAAATGGCTCTGTAGCAATCAACCCTTCCCGAAAAACTTTGTTGCATGGTCGTAGGACATTTCAAACTGGCAATCATTACATTAAGAGGTATATATATATTAAAAGATTTTTATTTTTTATTAAATATTAAGCGAATAGGTGAGATTTAATAAGGACAATATATTTTTCATACTTACAGCTGTAACATTGATAGTTTGAAATTAAACCCTAACTTATTTTTGAAAAAAAATATCTATTTCATTTTTTATTATTTTATTTCTATGGTTTTTTATCACGAATCTATGTTTTCTTTTATAATGATTTTTTCATACCATTTTTTATCTTGATGTGTTATTTAATTTATTAGCTATTTAATTAAGCTAAAAGACATATTATACAACCAAATATAATTGAGATGTGTAATTTTGTCATATTTCACTTCTATATATAATAAAAAAACAAAAATGAATATACATATTTTAATCTTAATCTCAACCATAAATAAAATATTTGGTTGTCGATATGAAATATCATAATTTTATATCTAGAAGCCTAAATCCATGCAATTACAACAAATTGGATAAAGAGTTAATGGGTTAATACTTGGTTAAGATGCATCATCTAGACTAACCTAGATTTATCTTAAATCCATATCTATGAGTGCCCATAGAGATCAAATCTTTTGAGATAAAAATATTTTTTTAAGTGAAAAGAGATTTGATACCTCTCGACTACATAGATATGGAATCAAGACAAATCTTAATAATGCAATTATAAAATAATTTTAATGGTTTTAATGTGTATAAATGACTAATTGCTCTTTGCAAAAGACCATGTATCTTCATCAGTTCACTTGTTAACTCGGTAAAAATAAAAATAAAATAACCTTATAGAAATAAAATAATAATAAAATAAAAATTAGTATTAACCCATAATATTCATGTAGAATAGAGCCTATTTAAAGGGGGAAATTAAACTAGCCTAGATCCATCTTAACTCCATATCTACCAAGTGCAGAGACAAATCAAATATCCTAAGATGCAAATCTCTTTTAGAGTGAAAAGTGATTTGATCCATCTAAGACCTTGGACGCAAACCTCTTTAAGAGTGAAAAGTGATTTGATCCATTTAAGCTCTTGTTTGCAAATCTCTTTTAGAGTAAAAAGAGATTTGATCCCTCTAAGCATCCACAGTTAAAATAAATCTAGGTTGGTTGAGTCGAGAGGCTCATTCTACATCCCACTGTGATGGAGATTGTAATTATGTCCATGCTGAATTTCAAGTTGACACACACATATATATATATCATTTGGCTATGATAAAAAACAAAAATGAATATACACGTTTTAATCTCACTCTCAACCATAAATAAAATATTTGGTTGTCCTTTTGAAATGTCATATATCCATGCAATTGCAAAAAAATTGATCAAGAGTGTTGTAGAGATAAATTCCCTCTACGGACAGAGGCGATCCCTACTAGCCCAGATCGGGTCTAGCAACAATCATACCACGCTAAGGTGCAAGTTCCTAATTGCAATAGACCAACTTGCGATGAAGGCCTACCTCAAGTCCAATGATGTTGTTTGTAGGGAAGATGGCGCTCTCGTTTCCTTGCTCCAGAAAATCACAATCCATTCGCTTGCGGCGATCGAACACCTGCACACACAAGAAACACGACAAACACAAGCATAAAACCTGATATATGCAATTATTGTATCAGTGAGAGAAGACACAACTCATGATCATAATGAAAAATACGAGTGGAACCATAACCAATAGTCGCTTATCATTAATTCATACAAAGGAAAATACAAGTTGGCTCTGACGTTGAACCTTCCTTCGGCGGGTCGTCAGTGGAATACATCTTGGTAAAGCTTGTCAGGAATGGCGACAAGCCTCTCTCTTCGATCGTCAATCTCCTTGCTATTGATTTGGCTCTATGAGGACTATTGCAGCATTCTTTAGGCTATGAAGGCTCTTGGAGACCCAACAATTCAGCCCCTTCATCAATGGAAGATGGCTATATTTATAGAGAAGAGGAGGAGGTTGGGATCCCTACAATAGTGGAAGGGAGGCCTTATCCCTTGGGAGGTTCCACATAAGGTGGAAACAAGAGGCCAAAGGAGGAAGGCCGTGGTTATTCAGTCGAAACCACTCCTCATGACTCATCCACGAAGTTATTGTAATCGAAACTTTGCCTCCTTTTTTAAAAAACTTTCCATAAGTAGATTGGCGCGGGTGCTTAACTGGGACAGAGCGCCAATTGGCGCGAGGACATAACGGGCTACCAGCGCCAAGGCAAAAACAGGTGTTTTTAGGGGTCTGCTCAGGAAATGATCAATAGAAGAAATGTTGTCCTCATGGAAAGGGATGCAATGATGGTATTTTCAAGGCATGACACTGCTTATTGGTCACAGAAATGACCCTCCAATGGGAAATATGGGGATTGCAGGGATGGTGACAAATTACTGTGTAATAGATGCCACCTAAAGCATGAGGCCTGAAAGAGAGAGAGGGGTGAAATGCTTTACGATAATGTGTCCAACTGAAAACACTGTCGTCGGAAAACCTGCGTAGAGAAGTACAACTGATATCTCAAATACATGATACATACGTGGTATGGGCGCAACCATCCATAACAGAGTATACAATAATCCGGATCTAAGGCATGGACGCAGCCATCCAGTAAGGATCGATAAATAGACTCAGGTATGGTCACAACCATCCAATGAATGAGTCATGTAACCAATCATAATAATCCAGAAAATCGCAGCCTGGACTCTAATAGAAAAAATCCAGGGTCTTGCACTCCATGTCGACCCGAACAAAGCACAAGTTCAAGCATGCGAATAAGTGAGCTGAAGTCGAACATGCAAGAACATCGCCTGATTACCAGCTAATGATGAAAGTTGTTAACAGACGCGAGAGATACCACCAATAGTGACAATGGCCCTCAAGGTACTATAGGTACAATCTATGGCATGTGAATCAGTGAGCTGGCGTCGAACACCTGTAGAATCACTCGATCGGAGGCCAATGATGAAAACCTCACGTTGAATGCGAAGAACCTGCCATTAAGGCATGCAGGCTCCAAGGTACCAGAAGGGAGTCTCTAAATCAGCTTCCAGGATAATGAGCTGACGTCGATAGGAAGTGACCTTGATCAAAGGTGGGCCATAATGTTTCCCACATCATCGACGTGAGACAGAGGAACATAATTTATTTGTGAATTAGGATCAGATGAGAATCAGAGGAAGGTTGAAATGTTGCAGAGGTCAACTTCTCTTGAACATATCGGCGGCACGACAGTGGATTTGGCAGTATTTGACATCAAAGGATCTGAGGTCATGATGACGAGGCAAAGAGCAGATGAGTGGTCAAAAAGGATTACCCAAACCCACAGAGGCAAACGAATAATGAGGTGAGATGTACCCAACCCGACACGAATGCAGACAAGTTCCATGTTTAAGAGTGACATACTGCCGACACGACAATGATGTTGGTTCCATTTTTCCCCACCATTTCTGATGAGTACCTCTTTATTTTTACACAATATTGAAGAGGATACCATATTATTGTCATATAAGTTTGTCCTTCGGACGAATCCAACCTAGTACATTTAATGAGCCCTAGGAAGGAGAAACTTGAATATCGTCATTACGACTGAATCCAATGTCATCAGGGTTTAACGAGTCTGACAAAGGAAGAACTCGACGTCTTTTCATGTTTAGAGAGTTTGAAAAAACAACAGAAAAGTAAACTCCAACGGTCCCTTTTCGTAAATAGTTCCTCATACCCGAAAAGGTAGAAAACTATGTCTGAGAAAACCTCCTAGTCGCGATAGGCTAGGGTATTCCTTTTTCGTAAATAATCTATTCCAGCCCAAAAAAGGGGTAAATGTATACTGGGTAGATGTTTTTTCATGGCCACTTTAACAAGATCGAAATGACAAACGACTCGGCAATCTTTTCAGTTTTTAAGAGTCAGAAAAGAGCTGAAAGTTGACTCCTCCTGGAGGAACGAGTGGTATCAAGGGTAGCAACTGGTTCCGATAATGGTGGAACTACTCAAAACAAGATAAGGGTCAAGAGGCTGGCTAACAAGACCACTCATCGCAGCGGTTCCTCGGGAATGGGTAAAACAACCAAGTGAAGGCATATGATCGGCCAAGCAGATAGTGACGATGGAGTGAGAAAACCAAGGTTCATCTGGCAAAAACAGGCTGATAAAATGGCAATCACAAGAGGTAAAATGGGAAAGGTTTCATTTTTACACAAGCTTGAAATCAGAAAACTCTACTTGAAGTTGGTTTCATTTTTACACAAGCTTGAAACAAAGATAAACTATGCTTGAAACCGGTTTCATTTTTACACAAGCTTGAAACGGAAACAAACTATGCTTGAAAAATGTAAGCATGCCCCCAGCATGGTGACTCAATTCGAGGTACATGCCCCCCAAGCTTCAGTCCATGCACCTGAGTAAACATATGGAGGGAGTGAAGGTGCAAGTTACAATATCTAAGAAAGACTCGACTGGGATTTACGAGATCTGATCAAAGACTCAAATTGAACAAAAACGTGTTTCATTATTTTAACAAGGTTGACACATTAAAAGAACTATCCTCAGGAAACCTTTTTTCATGGTTTAAGGAGATTGACACAAGACAAGGAACTCTGCTCTGACAACCTTGTTTCATTTTTTAAGGAGCTTGACACAAGACAAAGAACTCTGCTCTGGCAACCTTGTTTGATTGTTTAAGGAGCTTGGCACAAGAAAACGAACTATGCTCCGACCAGACCCGGTTTCATTTTTTAAGGAGCTTGACACAGGAAAAGAACCATGCTCTGACTAGACCCGATTTCATTTTTTAAGGAGCTTCACACACGAAAAGAACCATGCTCCGACCGACCTCATCATAATGAACAAGAAGTCATCGCTTCCAAGATTTCCACTCCCAATGGAAGGAAAACATCCTGGAAGTCAGGACCCAATGCCCCCAACACCTGATGCACGACGGCATCATCACTGAGCACAGGCACGGGGTAAGTAGCCACATAGTTGACCTGCAGTGGCGCAGATACAACGGGTGGATAAAAACCAGGAAGGGATGATGGCGGGCCAGTTGCCACATTAGGACAAAAGAACGAAAGCTGATCAATGGTCACGATCCATCCTTCATGTGGAAAACATACCACACTAAAAAGGGAGGAGACAAGCGCTTCCATGGCATAGGTGTAATCATGCCCCAAGAACAGATTAAAATCCAAGGGGCCTGGAACTACCATCACGTCCATATGGATGGTTTTACCTCCCAAATTAACATGTAACCTTGGAAGGATCCCTAACGGTTGACTAGTTCTTCTGTTAAACGCCGACAGATTCTGCGTAACAGGCACAAGTGGCGGCGAACTGAAAGCGTGCCAAGTAGTTGAGGATAAAATACTAACAAACGTGCCTTCATCTATAATCGTGCTGGGTACGACCAAAACAAACGCCTATACCGATATCTCAAAAGGCACATAAGATGGAAGGCGATATCCTGCAAATTGATTCCAATCAAAGGAAGCGACCAAACTACTCGGAGGGGCTACCATCGAACCGATATGGTTTTCCCTTGGTGTTATTGAAGAATAAGGAGCATCTTCCACGACCTCCATCTCGAAGGTGGGAGGGGTATCCTCCGGGACATCCATCACGGGAGGCGGAGGAGCAACTTCTTGAGGTATGGGTGTTGGGAAAAATACTGAGAGGGGGGGGGGGGGGGGTGAATCAGTATTTTGGGCTGACTGAAAACTTTTTACTTTTTCTTTCCCTTAAAACCATATGATACTTTACTGAATCTAACTTATATGTCCAGAGATCTTATTATGTCTTTACTTAGATCATTGCATAATTTATTCATCAGATGTTTAGTAAGCCGTAAGCTTGAACAGAAATAACAGAACAAACCATAAAACATAAGCCACACATATGAACACTAGTATTTAAGGTGGAAACCAAATTTGGGAGAAAACCACCTACTGCTGTTATCTCAGTCTTCAATATTTATTATAAAGAAAACTTCTTACAATTTTATGCTGGCACAGACTCATACTAGCACGCAGGCACCCACCTGTAGAAAGGCTACGACCTTCTCTTGTTCTCCAGCCACTACTGGAAGGGGAGCTCCAACTCCCTGATTTTAATACCAGCTTCTACTGGCAGGATACTTCCACTTTCATACAGATGGCTTCAACCCTCAGATTCATCAGATTTCTTCAATTTCTTCATCAGACTTCCGTCAGGTCTTCATCATTTCTTTTGCCAATCATCGTAGAGTTTCATCATTTCTAGATCATATCCATAGGTGCATCATATCTACAGATATCTCTTAAAGAGATTTATTTATTAACAACCCTTCCACATGAACCCTCTGTAGTACAATCCTCTTCTCCTTATATAGTTTAGCCTTTATCAATACCATGAGTAGAAAACCACTCAACCGCTAATGGTATTCATATTAAAAGTCGAACCAATCCAAATTGAAATACCAATATTTTTTCTTCCATGCACGAATCGTCCCAAAGGTAATCTTTATCTCCGCCAAATAATACTATAGCCAAGGTTAAGTAACATTATCGTGCCGTTGATGGTTTTCTTTCTTTTATTGGAATTTTATTTATCAAATTCGTGGAATTTGATAAATAAATGTTATTCACAACCTTTGGAAATTAAATATATAATAGACCTTTAGTTCTGGCCCCACACACATAATCGATGGCCCAATCAATATAATTTAAAACTGGGGCCCATCGCTAACGATCGTTTTGATCGAAGGGCTCACGTTCCATCGCGCCGCAGCATCCAATCCGACGGATATCACTTCGGCAACTTGCATGGGAAATAACGTGCGATGGCATGCCGTACTTGAGTTATCCTCTACGCACCTTCCGAACATAGCCACTGTTCGATGGAGTCTTCCCAGATCAACGGTATGTATCAATATCGCTAGGCATCTTGGGTCGAACAATAACGTGTGATGGCGTGCAGTGGCAAGCGGTTTTCCGTGGGTCCACCTCGCCACATGTCGAATGATATATGGAATCACTCCCAACTCCTCAAATACTGCTCACTCCACATAGGTGGTGCGATGAAAACCGGAAACCCCTTTCACTGTTCACTACGCTTGTAAGGTTCCGTCTTCGCTCAAGGTTCCATCAATTTATATTCTAACTTCGCGTTACGTCGTCCTTTATTATTTAAAAAGGGTTCTCCTCCTCGCATCGTCTTAACACTAATTTCTGCACATTATGACCTCGCTCCTCCGTTTCTTATGTTGAATTGAAACATCATGCCACTATTAACTTCAGTGAATCATAATACATGACTTTTAACCTTGACCAATATGAGTCAGTCAAGAGCACCAGTTATTCCATGGTCTATTCGCACACGATTAATATATTTTCAATATATACACAGCAACATATAACTACAAGCATTCAGGAGTGTATATTATCACAGGGACGGAGTACATTAACTGTAGAGTCAAACACTCTCGTGCATGCATAGGGACAGAGTATCACCAGAACTCAATCATACACAGGATTTCCTTTATCCTTCATCAGGATGCATACATACACCGAACTTATATATGATTTGACTCGTCCTTTTTACATCGATTCTCCCATTAATTACAGAGCTTCATTCATTTTACGTTTAGTCTTATATTCTGCTTGTCTCTGCTCCTTGACTGATACTGCTCTCTGTAAATGCACTCTTCCTCTGTTCTTCTCTGCTAACCTTTTTTCTCTGCTACTTTGCCTTTCTCTTTTCCTAGTTACTGATTCTGATGCTCTTTGCCAATTCCTTTTCCATCAATGACAACATTTCCAACAATCTCCCCTTTTGGCATTGATGGCAATACTCTTTCTCTGATTGTCTTATAGAAGCCTATAGAAGCCCCTTTTTTCTTTTCCTCCCCCTTTGATATCAATGGCAAAGAGTTGATTTAGATCCTTTGAACCAACAATACCATGTTCCCCCTGAGATCATGTTGCATCTTCAAACATAATATGCATCCTTTTCATATGACCAATGCTCCCCCTTAGCCTGTGCAATCAGAGATGCCCAACAACCCCTCACAACCAATTTAATCTTCTGTATTTAAGTAGATCTGATCTTCTGCATGACAGAGACTACTCCAAGCCTCTGTCTGAGATATTTGAATGTTTCCCTAGGTAGAGGTTTGGTAAATATATCAGCAACTTGTTCTTTGGAGGGAACTTACTCCAATTTCACCTTTTGTTTAAGCACTTGTTCACGTAAGAAGTGATATTTTATGGGAATGTGCTTGGTCTTGGAATGCATAACAGGATTCTTTGAGATACTGATGGCACTTGTGTTATCACACATAATGGATATAAGAGGTGAACATTTGATTTGAAAGTCTTGTAAGGTTTGCATCATCCAGAGAAGTTGAGTGCAACATGATGCGGCAACCACATATTCTGCTTCTGCTGTAGATAAGGCAATAGAGATTTTCTTCTTGCTGAACCAAGATACTAACCGGGGCCCCATATAGAATGCACCACCACTAGTGCTTTTCCGATCATCAACATTTCCAACCCAATCTACATCAGTGTATGCATGAAGAGTAAGATTAGCATTCTTTGGATACCATAGTCCAAAGTCTTGAGTTCCTTGTAGATATTTGAATATTATTTTCACAGCCTGAAGGTGAGACTCTTTTGGATTAGCTTGGAATCGTCCAACAATCTCAACTGCATGCATAATGTCTGGTCTTATCCCAGTGAGATAAAGTAGACTTCCTATCATAGATCTGTATTCTGGTTGATTCACTATGGGAGAATCATCATTAGAACTGAGATTACATCCGGTTATCATTGGTGTACTTACAGGTTTGCAATCTTCCATGCCATACTTCTTCAGAATTTGCTTAAGATATTTTTCATGTGATAAGAATATGCCATCTGTTGCTTGTTGCACTTGCAAGCAAAGAAAGAATGTTAGTTCCCCAAGTAAAGACATTTCAAATTCTTGCTGCATATCATAATCAAATTTCTGACTCATAGACTCTTCATTACTTCCAAAAATGATATCATCAACATATACAACCACAATCAATAGTTTATCATTTTCAGTTTTTGTGTACAAGTTTCTATCAGTAGACCCCTTTGAAAATCCTTGTTGATGAAGATATTTGTCAAGACGATAGTACCATGCCCTTGGAGCTTGTTTGAGACCATATAGAGCCTTTTTAAGTCTACAAACAAGTTTTTCATCATTTCCAAAAATGAATCCTTCTGGTTGTTCTATATAAACTTCTTCTTCTAGATCACCATTGAGAAAAGAAGATTTAACATCCATTTGATAAACTTTGATTTTTTGGAAGCTTGAGAAAGCAAGAAACATTCTTATGGCTTCAAGTCTGGCTACAGGAGCAAAAGTTTCTTCAAAGTCTATACCTTCTTGTTGGGCATACCCCTTGCAAACAAGTCTAGATTTATTTCTTATAACATCCCCATTCTCATTTAACTTGTTTTTGAATATCCATTTAGTTCCAATGACATTTTTGACATGAGGACTTGGTACTAATTCCCAAGTGTGATTCTTTTCAATTTGATCAAGCTCTTCATTCATGGCTTGAATCCAACATTCATCTTCGCTAGCTTGACTGACATTGTGTGGTTCAATAGTGGACAGAAATTCCAGATTGCTAGAAGATCCCACAAGAGTCCTTCTTGTTTGTACACCTGATCCCTTTTCTCCCAAGATTTGAGATTCTGGATGATTCTTTTGAACATATCTGGATGGAGTTTTTTTAGATAAATCATCTTCAGGTTCTTCATTGGGTTCACTGTCTATATCATTCTTATTTGATGTAGAAGGATATATGTCATCATCATCTTCATCTGTTGTTTGTTTTTCTTCTTTTGGAGCTGCAGGAGACTCATCAATAAAAACATCAATACATTCAACAATCTTCTGAAGTCTTTTATTGTAACATTTATATGCTCTACTCCTAGAGGAGTAACCAAGAAGTATTCCTTCGTCTGCTCTAGGTTCAAACTTGCCAATTTTTTCATCATTATTTTTGATAAAGCATTTGCTTCCAAAAATTCTAAAATGCTTTACAGTGGGAGGATTACCATACCAGAGTTCATATGGAGTTTTATCACTATTTACACGAACATGTGCCTTGTTAAGAATGTTTACTGCTGTATGTGCTGCTTCTCCCCAAAATGTGTCAGGTGTTTCGGTATCATTAAGCATAGCTCTAGCCATGTTTTGAACTGTTCTATTCATTCTTTCTGCAACACCATTTTTTTGTGGAGTGCCAGCTACAGAAAACTGTCTTTTTATGCCATGTTGTTCACAAAAGTCAAAGAATTCATCTGATGTATATCTCCTCCTCGATCAGATCTGAGACACTTGATTTTTAGATCTAATTCATTCTCAACTAGTGCTTTGAAGATCTAAAATTTCTCAAATGCTTCATCTTTGTGTTTAAGCAGCCCAATCCAACACATTCTAGAAAAGTCATCAATGAATAAGATATAGTATTCTTCACCACGTGGTGACTTTTTCCTCATAGGTCCACATATGTCAGTATGAATGAGTTCAAGAGGCTTACTTGACGATCCTTCCTTGGCATTGAATTGCACTCTGGTTTGCTTACCGAATTGATAGGATTTGCATATGATACTTTCAGGTAGAGAAATATTGGGAAGACCACGAACATCATTAAGTTTGCTTGATTTGTTGATTTGAGAGAAGCTTAGATGCCCCAACCTTCTATGCCATAGCCAGTTTTCTGAAGATTTACTCAAGTAACATTGTTCTTTGCAGTTCTTCAATACATACAAGTTGCTTGGAGTTCTTTTTCCTTTTATAATTGTTTTACCTGTATCAAGATCACGTACCACACATTCTTTTGAACTAAATACAACTTCAGTTCCTTGATCACACATTTGACTTACACTTAACAGGTTATGCTTTAATCCATCCACATACATGACATCATTAACTTTCACCTTTTCTTTTAGAAAAACAGACCCTTTTCCCTTAATGATCGCAGGAGTATCATTTCCAAATGTAACATTCTTTTCCTTTTCTAGAGCACTATATGCAAGAAGTTTGTTTTTGTCACCTGTCATGTGTCTTGAGCATCCACTATCAATGTACCATTGATTTTCTTCACCTTCTGCAAATAACGCTATGCCACAATTTTCAACCTGTAATTCCTTATTTTTCCATACTTTGGAACTTGAAGGAAAATGCTCTTTTGGCTGAACTTTGCTCCTGCATTCAGATTCTTCATGCCCAAAGTTATTGCAATAAGCACATTCAACTTCATTTAGAAGAGGAGAAAAATTTTTATAGGTATTCTTCTTTGTTTCAATATCAATCCTTTTCTTTCTCGCTTCTCTTGTCATGATGGTTTTATATGCAACACATTGAACAACTTTGTGACCAAAATTGTGACATGAGAAACATTGTCCATTGAAGAAGAAATTTCTGCGATCATGAAATCTTCTACTTGAATTTACCTATTGATTGGTGTTTCTTTGAAAGATATTCCTATTAGTGTTCTTTGAATTGAGATGATCATGCTTTACCTGTAAAGATTCTTTATTCCCTTGCTGAGTGGCAGCATGTTGTATACCAGCTGTAGCTGCTTTTAGATAATTTGGTGCTGAAGCCTGAGAAGATTATCCGATATATCCAAGACCTGTCTTTATAAGAGGAGAAAGTTGTACCTTGATAATCTCATCTAAGGTTTCAGAGCCTTTAGCAAATATAAGATTCAGAGTCTTTAATTTCTCAAGTTCTTTTCTTAGACTTACTACTTCACACTCTAATTTCTCATTGTGTTTCTCCTTTTCTTCAAGCTGATTTTTTAGTCTCTATGGTTATTTTACTTTCTTCTAAGCAAATTTTGAGTTGATTGTTTTCATCAAGAAAATCATTGTCTTCTAGAGCATCCACAAAAGTATCCTTTTCTTCTCTAGATTCTTTTTCAAATGCCATGAGAAGTCTAATATCTTGTTCACATTCTTCCTCACTATCAGATAACCCATCACTGTCTTCATGAGTATAGTAACTTTTTATAGTGCTAAACCAATTCTTATTCCTTCTTTCTACTTCCTTCCCTTTTTTATGTGTTTCTTTATGAGGACACTTAGCAGCATAATGACCAACTCTTCCACAATCAAAACATTTGAAAGGAAGCTTACCTCTGAACCGTCCTGTGCCAAGTTGAAGTTTCTTTACAAAATTTATCTCATCTTCTTCTGAGATATATCCTGATCCTTCTGTTTTTTGTACTTCCTTCCCTTTTGTAGAAGTTCTAAAGACTGCTTCTTTGACTTCAGATGGTCCTCCTCTTCTCATTTCATATGCAGTTAGTATGCCATGAAGTTGCACCACAGTAAGATTTTGAAGATCCTTCTTTTCTTCAAGAGCAGAAACTTTTGACTCAAATTTGGCCGTTAGTGATCTTAAAATTTTCTCAACCAAAGTAGATTCGGTTATTGTTTCTCCCAGATTTCTCATACGATTTACAATATCATCAAGTCGTAAAAATAAATTGGAAATGCTCTCCTCATTATCCATTTTTAGATTCTCATATTTAATTCTGAGAGTTTGGAGTTTAGCACTTTTTACCTTTGCATCACCTTCATAACTTAGAATGATTTTGTCCCATATTGCCTTCGCTGTATTCAGCTGCATGAATTTGACAAATTTTGATTCAGTTAGACTTCCCAATAGAGCATTGACCGCCTTTGCATTTGTTTCATAATTCTTTCTTTCCGTCGGATCTGTTGGTACTGCAGCTGGATATTGATATCCTCCTTCAACAATTGCCCATACATCTGCTCCCAGAGACTGAAGATAGGATCTCATCCTTGTTTTCCAGAAGATTGAATTGTTTCCGTTAAAGAGCGGAGGCCTGATAGATGTTGTTCCATCTTGATTTCTCATCTTGCTTGATCTTCCTTCTAGCGATTAAGCTTTTTCAGAAGGACCTGCTCTGATACCAATTGTTGGGAAAAATACTGAGAGGGGGGGTGAATCAGTATTTTGGGCTGACTGAAAACTTTTTACTTTTTCTTTCTCTTAAAACCATATGCTACTTTACTGAATCCAACTTATATGTCCAGAGATCTTATTATGTCTTTACTTAGATCATTGCATCATTTATTCATCAGATGTTTAGTAAGCAGTAAGCATGAACAGAAATAATAGAACAAACCATCAAACATAAGCCACACATATGAACACCAGTATTTGAGGTGGAAACCCAATTTGGGAGAAAACCACCTGCTGCTGTTATCTCAGTCTTCAATATTTATTATAAAGAAAACTTCTTACAATTTTATGCTGGCGCAGACTTATACCAGCACGCAGGCACCCACCTGCAGAAAGGCTACGGCCTTCTCTCGTTCTCCAGCCACTACTGGAAGGGAGCTCCAACCCCCTGATTTTAATACCAGCTTCTACTGGCAAGATACTTCCACTTTCATACAGATGGCTTCAACCCTCAAATTCATCAGATTTCTTCAATTTCTTCATCAGACTTCCGTCAGGTCTTCATCATTTCTTTTGCCGATCATCTTAGAGTTTCATCATTTCTAGATCATATCCATAGGTGCATCATATCTACAGATATCTCTTAAAGAGATTTATTTATTAACAACCCTTCCACATGCACGCTTTGTAGTATAATCCTCTTCTCCTTATATAGTTTAGCCTTTATCAATACCATGAGTAGAAAACCACTCAACCGCTAATGGTATTCATATTAAAAGTCGAACCAATCCAAATTGAAATCCCAATCTTCGTTCTTCCATGCATGAATCGTCCCAAAGGTAATATTTATCTCCGCCAAATAATACTATAGCCAAGGTTAAGTAACATTATCGTATCGTTGATGGTTTTCTTTCTTTTATTGAAATTTTATTTATCAAATTCGTGGAATTTGATAAATAAATATTATTCACAACCTTTGGCAATTAAATATATAATAGACCTTTAGTTCCGGCCCCACACACATAATCGATGGCCCAATCAATATAATTTAAAACTGGGGCCTATCGCTAATGATCGTTTTGATCGAAGGGCTCACGTTCCATCGCGCCGCAACATCCAATCCGACAGATATCCCTTGGGCAACTTGCACGGACAATAACGCATGATGGCGCGTCGTCCTTGAGTTATCCTTTGCGCACCTTCCAAACATAGCCACCGTCCGATGGCATCTTCCCAGATCAATGGTATGTATCAATATCGCTGGGCATCCTGGGTCAAACAATAACACGCGATGGCGTGCAGTGGCAAGCGGTTTTCCGTGGGTCCACCTCGCCACATGTCGAATGATCTATGGAATCACTCCTAACTCCTCAAATACCGCTCACTCCGCATAGGTGGTGCGATGAAAACCGGAAACCCCTTTCACTGTTCACTCCGCTTGTAAGGTTCCGTCTTCGCTCAAGGTTCCGTCAATTTATATTCTAACTTCGTGTTCTGTCGTCCTTTATTATTTAAAAAGGGTTCTCCTCCTCGCATCGTCTTAACACTGATTTCTGCACATTACGACCTTGCTCCTCCATTTCTTATGTTGAATTGCAACATCATGCCACTGTTAACTTCAGTGAATCATAATACATGACTCTTAACCTTGACCAATATGAGTCAGTCAAGAGCACCAGTCATTCCATGGTCTATTCGCACACGATTAATATATTTTCAATATATACACAGCAACGTATAACTACAAGCATTCAGGAGTGTATATTATCACAGGGACGGAGTACATTAACTATAGATTCAAACACTCTCGCGCATGCACAGGGACAGAGTATCACCAGAACTCAATCATACACAGGATTTCCTTTATCCTTCATCAGGATGCATACATACACCGAACTTATATATGATTTGACTCGTCCTTTTTACATCGATTCTTCCATTAAGTATTCTACTTGTCTCTGCTCCTTGACTGATACTGCTCTCTGTAAATGCACTCTTCCTCTATTCTTCTTTGCTGACCTTTGTTCTCTGCTAATTTGCCTTTCTCTTTTCCTGGTTATTGATTCTGATGCTCTTGGCCAATTCCTTTGCCATCAATGACAACATTTCCAACACTTATGATCTACACCAGCATAAAAAGCATTTGGAAATTGTTTATAAAAGGATATTTGAGCATGGTTTGGTGTTGACTAATTCCAAGATAATATTTACCCAAACCAGAATTGAATTTCTTGGATTCATTCTTTACCAGGGTAAAATTGAGCTGCAGGATCATGTACTCAAAGCTTTACAAAAATTCCCAGATGAAATTCTTGATAAGAAGCAGCTCCAGAGTTTTCTTGGTTAGATATCATTTTTGGGATTCAACTGTGTTAATTTAGTCATTCATCTATGACCATTTCCATGAGAGGTAGTCGTAACTGACTAATTTCTCATGATTTTTGAACAGTCCACTTAGCACTCATTGCATCGGGTGATGCTCACAGGGGTGAAGAAGTGGGATTGAAACTAGTGAAATGAATCACATAGAGTCAATCATCACTTCCGGGGCTTGCACCTAGTAACTAGGACTTCCCGGGAGGTCACCCATCCCAGAACTCCTCTGGCTCAAGTGCGCTTAACTGTGGAGTTTTCCCACAATCAAGCTCACTTAGCTTGCTACCCCATTTGCAAAACCTTAGCAACTATTGTGCCTCATGAACCATTCAAGAAGAGATCCCTTTACTCTTAGTATTTTAAGTATGAGGGGTTTCCGCAGTGCATTAAGTATTTTTAGTATTTTAAGTATTTTAAGAAGATATTTCTTGGTTGTTCGAAATATGTTCGACAATTTTATGAAAACCAAGCCAAGGATATAAAAATTATGCATAAAATATTATGAGGTGAAGAATGGTCAAAAAAAATGACCACAATAGTCCAAACTATCAAAAAAAAGGTACAACATCTACCTAACCTTACCCTTCCTCTAGAAGGTTTACATTTCATTCTTGAGACTGATGCATCTCATGAGGTTTGGGCAAGGGTATTAGTACAAAAACATAGTCAAAGAGAAGAAGTTTTTTTTAGTTTTTTTTTTTTTTTCTCTGACATTGAGGTCGGATATTCATCATCCCACAAAGAGGTTCTGGAAGTTAATAAAAGTATAAAGAAGTATAGGCTATTTCTCAAACCATTCCATTTTGTTGTTCGAACAGATTTAAAACATATGACTGGTATGTTAAAAAACCAAAGAATGCTAGAACAAGGAAATGACAAAATTATGCGTTGGAGTTTGTGTTTAGATGGTTTTGACTTTGACATTGAGTATAAAAAGGGAATGAAAACTATCTTGCAGATTTTTTAACCAGAGAAGGTGCTCGTGAAATCAAAAAAAATTGCACACAACTTGGTTGTTTCTATTCAGGTTCTTCAACCAACAATTTAAATTCTCAACTTTATTCTCTCCCAATTTGTACATATTGTTTAAATGAGTTTCAATATGTTATATTAGTGTATCTTATGTAGTCTCTGCCTAATAAATGTTATTAAAGGGTAATTTTTTGCTTAGGAAATAGAGTAGATAGTGCAATTGTACATATAGATTACTTTCTTACTTCAACTACTTTATATCAAGACTGTGTTATGAGGGATGCTCCAAGGTTAGAGAATTTGTATATTTTTATTGAAGACCCTTGGATTAGTTATGAAGACTTTGCACATATATTCATGTTTGTCATATGACAAAGTCGAGTTAAAATCATATTTGAATGTGATGTTATCTATAGTGCTTATTAGTCACCATGGTTTAAAATCTTGATGAATAAATATTGTCCTCATGAATAATATTTTGATAGAGTGCCACCAGAAATTTATATTGATTATCCCAGAGAATAAATTCATTCAGGCGCATATTTTAATGCTTGGTTTTGTTTCCCGTTGGAATTTATTTCCACTGAAGTATGTTTCCATCAATGGATTTCTCCAAATAAACCTTCATATAAGCTTCAAACTTGGTTCTACAATGACATTTGTCTTCATGATGATAAGGTCCCACAGATGTTTGGCTCCCCTTTCTATCATTTATTTTCTTTGATGCCTCCACATGTTGAACTGCATCGTTTGTCGTCACTGCCTCACCTTTATCATATTCCAATACCATAATGAAAGTGTCGGTGACATGTTCCCCTTTGATTGTACCTAGCACCCACGAAAGCATGGTGATTGTTAAGATTTGTCTTTTGGTTTGTCCTTTTATACTTAGTTCTCGTGGGATTTACTTTAAAGCATCCACTTTTTCATAAGGTTCCCGCAGACTTATCCCTAAAAGCATTTTCTTTGTAAAAGTATCTAGAGGGATTATCCAAAAAAACATCCATTGTGTACAAAGATGCTCTATTATTGTACCTTCAAGCATATACGAGTTAGTTTCATACTCTATTATTGTACTACATTATCATATACTTCTAATCCAAATGTTTCACTTTGGACTGGCATCATTAGGTTACTTGTTACCGATTACCTAATAGAAGTAGTGTAAATAAGAACTTTGTGAAGCTCAAAGGTAGAGGAAGTTTTTGGAGAAGGCAAGTCTAAGAGTCTAAGTTGGATTCTAAAGTCTGTATCTTCCTGCAAGTAGTATAATCCTTATTGTAAGCATATTTCGGATGACGACAGAGATTTTCTCTCTACTATTAAAATGTTTCGTCATATTCAGCCTAGTCTCATATCAAAGAGCTTCAAGATAGAATTGATGCATACACTCTCGGACAGTTTGCTCTTCGACATCATCTTGAACAACAAATGGATGATTTATTGCAATAGTTCATTGATCTTACGCAACCTAGCATGGTGAATTTAGAGTTTTACTCTCCTAATGCATAGACTAGTAGCTCTGCAAAACCAACTACATACAGAAGATCTACAGTTTCAAATGTTGAAATACAATACTGGCAGCATGGAAAAGGTTTGTATAAGAAAGGTAAGCAGTTGTGGTTTCAGCTTGAAGAATTATAAGTTTTTGAAGAAGAAGAAAAAATACATGAAGATAGAATAGAATTTCTTAAAAAATAAATCAGTGATTTACAAGATTATATTCTTGAAAAGAAAAATCTGATTAAAGAAACATTTGCCACAATAAGAAAAGATCAGCAAACAATTTTGAAAAAGAAATATGAACTCCAAATACAAAAATATAATGATTTTTTTGATATCATAAAAGAGGATAAGAAGGAAGGAGAAAAATAAAGAAAGGCTTTGGAGTGTGTTCCTACATATACAAATATCAAAGGTTTTGATGATAGAATAGTTATATCTATAGATATAAAAGTCAGAGGATATAAGCAATACACTCTTGACACACATATTTATGTTGGTGAAATGAACTCGTGTTAAATTAAATGTTATTCCTTCTTACTATTAGCAACCTAAATATATTCAATTTTGAGATATAAACAAAACATTGATGACTATAAAAGCAATGGCTCCAGATTTCCCAATCTTGCTTAATGGTCATCTCACATCCGTAAATTTATACAGTTTTGATATAGGATCTGACATTCTCCTTGGACAAGATTTTGTAAGAAGATATTTGCCTTTAATTGTAGATACAGGAGAAATAAGCCTAAACATCTAGGGTAAGATTGTCAAGATTCCTAGAAAGTCTCATTTTACTTCAAGAGTTGTTGATTTAATTCCAGATATTGTAGATATGTGTGTACAGAAGTTATCCAAAATAAATAAGATCGTTAAAAATGTTGAGAATCAAGGGCTTGCTTATCTTAAGGATATTAAAGAGAAAATTGAAAAATACTGTGCAACAGAAAGCCATGATGCCTTATGGTCTAGAGATAAATATTTTGTTGATTTTCCTTGTAAGGAAGGATTCTCGAGTGTGCCTCGGAAAAGTTAGAAAATCCAAATGTCACCTGCAGAAATAGAAATATCCAAAAAATAAATTCTCGAATTACTTGACAGAAAACTAATTGAGCCTAGCCTAAGTCCTTGGGCTTGTCCATCATTCTATGTTAATAAAGATTCAGACCAGAAAAGAGGTAAGCCAAGGTTAGTTATAAATTATAAGGCTCTGAATTCTGCTTCAATGCCTATTAGATATCCATTTCCTACAAAGGATGCCTTATTCCAAAAGATTAAGAACAACAATTTATTCACTAAATTTGATCTTAAAAATGGATTTTGGAAAATAGGGGTCATTCTTAAGGACATATACAAAACCAATTTTGTAGTTCCATATGGGTAGTATGAGTGACATGTTATGCCATTTGGACTAAAAAATGTTCCCTTATAATTTCAGAAGTGCATGGAAGGTATCTTTGGTGATATTTTGTTTGTTATTATTTATATTGATGACTTATTAATATGCTCTTATGATCTACACCAACATAAAAATCATTTGGAAATTGTTTATAAAAGGATATTTGAGCATGGTTTGGTGTTGAGTAAGTCCAAGATCATCTTTGCTAAAAATAGAATTGAATTTCTCAGATTCATTCTTTACCAGGGTAGAATTGAGTTACAGGATCATGTACTCAAAGCTTTACAAAAATTCCCAGAGGAAATTCTTGATAAGAAGCAAATCCAGAGATTTCTTGGCTGTTTGAACTATGTTCGACAATTTTATGAAAACTGAGCCAAGGATTTAAGAATTCTGCAAAAAATATTAAGAGGTGAAGAAGACCACAACAATTCAAACTATCAAACAAAAGGTACAACAGCTACCCAAACTTACCCTTCCTAAGGAAGTTTACAATTCATTCTTGAGACTGATGCATCTCATGAGGTTTTGGAAAGAGTACAAAAACATACTCAAAGAGAAGAAGTTTGCTCATATGCCTCAGGTTGTTTTTCTGACATTGAGATCATATATCCACCATCCCACTAGGAGATTACAGAAGTTAAAAACAATATAAATAAATATATACTAATTCTCAAACCAGTCCATTTTGTTGTTTGAACAAATTTAAAACATGTGATTGGTATGTTAAAAAACCAAAGATTTCTAGAATAGGGAAATAACAGAGTTATGTGTTAGAGTTTGTGATTAGATGGTTTCGAATTTGACATTGAGTATAAAAAAGGGAATGAAAAGTATCTTGCAAATTTGTTAACCAGAGAATGTGCTCGTGAAATCAAAGCATTTTGTTGCACACAACCTGGTTGTTTCTATTCACGTTCTCCAGCCAGCAGTTTAATTTATCAGCTTTATGCTCTTCCAGTTTGTACATATTGTTTAGATGAGCTACAATATGCTATATTAGTGATCTTATCCAGTCTCTGCCTAATAATTGCTTTGAAAGGGTAACTTGTTACTTAAAAAATAGAGCAGACATTGCAATTGGACATATAGTTTACTTTCTTACTCCAACTACTTTATATCAAGGTGTTATCATGGATGCTCCAAGGTTAGAGAATTTGTATATCTATATTGAAGACCCTTAGATTAGCTATGATCTGGATCTTGTGGGGAGGCCCCTAAGAGATAAAAAATTGAAATGGATCTGGAAAGATATGCAAAATTAGAATGCGAGAAAAAAAGGGAGAGAACACACAGTAAATAAAACTAAAAATAATTTTTTTCATTAAAACAAAGAATAATTGTAGAAGCTACATTATGGTGGACAATTTGTCCTTTTACAAAATGTGACTTGTTACTTATAGCCTTTTTTGTTACAATACCACAGGTAAATTCCATGGGTGGGTAAATACCATGGGTGAATGAATACCATGGGTGGATGCCACTTACAATACCATGGGAAAACTTCATGGGTGGATAAATACCATGGGTGGATGAATACCATGGGTCGATGCCATTTACAATACCATGGGTAAATTCCATGGGTGGATGGATAACATGGGTGGATGAATACCATGGGTGGATTCCATTTCCATTTGGATCATTCCTCCTTCCTTAAGAAGCAATGGTCCCCATTCCATGAAGTTCCTTCCTGAGAATCCTTTGTTGAATATGAAGAGCCACTGAAGAGAAGGGTTTTATGTGGTTAACCCATAACCGTGATGAACGAATATCCGAGGATAGAGATACTCTATAATTCTTGTGACCAAATGTGATATTGACAATGTTCGGCCTAGCAAATTGACTTCGATGAAGTGTGGGTTTGTGGATGACCCATAACCATGACAAACGAAAATCCGAGTATAGAGATGCCATGTAATGCTTATGACCAATTGTGATGTTAATAGTGTGTGGCCTAGAAAATGGAATTCGATGAAATGTGGGTTTTTGGATGGCCTAGAACCATGAAAAACGAAGATCCGAGGATAGAGATACCATGTAATTCTTGTGACCAACTATGATACTAACAGTGTGTGGCTTAGCAAATGGACTTCAATGAGAAGGATTTTGTTTGGTTGACCCATAATCGTGATGTTGATTGTTGATGAAGCAGTAGGTGCCTACATAGACTGGGGTGGGAGGGCATGTCTCCAAATAACCCAAGCTGAAAGTTGCTATGCTGAAACTAATGAATGTGAAGCAAGTGCCTACTAAAGCGAGGTGGGAGGGCACATCTCCAAAGGGAACCCGCTCCGAATGCTACTCCAGATTTAAAATGGGAATAACTCGGTCAATATAACTCAAAATATTTATTCTAACCTATTTTTGGAAATAGAATGATCATTCTTCATTTTCCTATGTGTTTTAAATCGCTGTCTGGAGACTCTAGACTCTCAGATTTGTGTTGGAACTATCCCGCCGTCACAAAATTTCTTTAAAAAAAAAATAAAAAAAAATAAATAAATAAATAAAATTGATGATTTTAAATCAGCGATAACTCTCTCGTTCGGATTCCGATTCGACCGATCTTTTTTTAAATAGGGTGATTTTTCAAGGGGAACTCAGATCTATAACCATTTTTCTAAAATTTAGCACTGAAAATGGCGAAAAAAATGACAAGAGAGTCCTCATCCACGAATTATCGTCAGAAAAATTTTTGCAACATTGTTGATTTTGAATCAGCGATATCTCCCTCATCCGGACTCCGATTCGACTGATTTTTTTTTTAATTGGCTATTTTTTCGCAAGGAATCTATATATGTTATTTTTTTCTAAAAATTTTGCACCAATATTTTCATATATATTCTACAAACTCGTTGCCCAAAAAATTCCTGCAAAAAAATGAAAAAAAAAAAACAAAACAAAACAAAAATTCTTCCCGCTTTGTCCAAGAAAGTGCTCCATGGAGGTCGTGAAACTTGCATGGAGTTTGCTCAATATGGCTGCAAAATTTTGAAACTGAAATATGCTTCAAACCCTTATTCCCATGGATTTGTAACCTGAATCTGATACCACTGATCTAGATCTTGTGGGGAGGTCCCCAAGATATAAAATATTGAAATGGATCTGGCAAGATCTGCAAAATTAAGATGCGAGAAAAAAAAAGGAGAGAACACATAGTAGATAAAACCACAAAGAATTTTTTTATTTAAATAGAGAATAATTTTATAATCAAATTATGGTGCACAATCTGTCCTTTTACAAAATGCGACTTGTTACTTATAGTCTTTTTTTGTTACAATACCACAGGTAAATTCCATGGGTGGGTAAATACCATGGGTGGATCTCACTTATAATACCATGGGTGGATGTCACTTACAATACCATGGGAAAATTCCATGGGTGCATAAACACCATGGGTGGATGAATACCATTGGTCGATGTCATTTACAATACCATGGGTGGATGGATAACATGGGTGGATGAATACTGACGGCAACAAAACTGAAAGTCGGCCCCTAAGGAGAGCTGGTCTCTTCTCGTGGCTCTGTCAACATTTTCTTCTAAAACCCCGTTCTCCTCCTCCACGTGGTCTACCCCAACTTCTTTGGTTTTATTTATCAAATTCACGGAATTTGATAAATAAACATTATCAACAACCTTTGAAAATCAAAATATATCTCTCGGGCTTATATTCCACCGCTAAACCTTATAACCAAGGGTTTAATCCTTCGAACCTTATATAAATACCTGATGCTTTTTAAACAAATGACTTATAATGGACTTTTGGTTCCAGCCCCACATATATAATCGATGGCCCAATCAAATACTCGCACCGTACCTTGGTTATCCCTCGTGCATCTTCCGAATATGACCACCGTCCGATGGCTTCCCTCCAGATCGATGGTGTTCAACGATATCGCGCGACCTCCCTGGTCGAACGTTAACGTGCAATGGCGCGCAATGAAAGTGGTTTTAGGGGTCCCGCCTTTGCCACGTGTCGAACACTCAATGGAATCGCTCCGAATTTAGGAATATTGCTTACTCCGTAAAAGCGGTGCAATATGGCAGTCCAGTTTCGCTAATCCGCTCGCCGGTTTGGAACAGTGATTGACCACGGTTAATCGCCTTCCTCCCTACGCTCTCTGTTTGTTAACTTAGGTCAGACCTTGGGTCAGGATTACGATAGCAAAACAATTATATCTCTGCGTAAGCGGGGTTTGCACTATCATTAAACAGAGTTCGACGACCACGATTTCTCTACACAGACCTCGCCTGCGGGTGGGATTAATTCAACAGGGTTTGTTCGGATAATCCAAGGGAAATAGTAGACAGAAGGATGCGGAGACTGTACAACAGTTCCATTCAGAGACTATATACACACAGAGTTCAATCGCCTCACAGTTAAACAAATTTCCTCACAATATCAATTCAATACAGTTTGATAATCAACAGGAACTGAAATTCATTCAACCGGAAGCAATTTATTAACACACAATCTTTTATTGCAGAAAATCTCCCCTCCCCCTAATACATCTGAGGGATACAATTTATATACATTACAATGTGTCTCTTCGGTTCCTCTGTGAGGACCGTTTAGAAAATCAAAAGCCTAATTACAATAATTCAACTAACTGAAACATGACAGATGGATCGAATCTAACTATTCGACTTCTACAAATCTAACTAATCTAAATGAAACAGTCAGCTAAGGTATTGACACCTAGTTGTTACAATTCAATTGTTTTCGAACCCTCCTAGCCACAACATGTGGACAAAACCTCCTACATTGCTGGCCAGTGTCTAATGCCCCTGCATCAGACTCCCGAGGGAAATTTTCTTCATGGGCTCCTGTCCATGAGCTCTTCCACTGATCTGCCTATCTTCTGCAACATTCCTTCAGTCATCCAAGTGGCATCTTCCTCTGGCTTGTCCTTCCATTTGATCAAGTACTGAAAGTCCTCTTGTCCTCTGGTGTTCCTGAACACTCTTTTGTCCAATATCTTCTCTAGTTGCAATGGTTGTGCTTGAGGTAGTTGCTCCTTCCACTCAATCCGTTCCTTGTCTGCTGATCTTTCTTCCTCACCATCTGCGCTCCTTAGCTCTGCCCTTCCCAGATTTCTTAACTCTGATATTCCTCTGGGGTGCATTCCATAGACAATATGGAATGGGCTCTGCCCTGTGCTTTTTTTTGGTGAGTCATTATATGCATATTCTGCCTGGGGAAAAATATGATCCCACTACTTGGGATGCTCTCCTGCAAGACTTCTCAACAAATTTCCCAGACTCCTATTCACTACCTCAGTTTGTCCATCAGTATGAGGATGATAAGCTGAGCTGAAACTCAGTTTGGTACCAAGTTTCTTCCACAATGTCCTCCAAAAATGACCCAAAAATCTGGTGTCTCTGTCTGAAACAATGCTCTTGGGAAACCCATGCAATCTAACAACTTCTTTGAAAAACAAGTTAGCAACATGGGTGGCATCACTAGTTTTATAAAATGGAATAAAATGTGCCATTTTGGAGAATCTGTCCACTACAACAAAGACTGCATCATTCCCTCTCTGATTCTTGGGCAATCCTAGAACAAAATCCATACTCACCATGTCCCAAGGCCTGTCTGGGATAGGCAAGGGAGTGTACAATCCTGCATTCTGGCTCCTTCCGTTGGCATATTGACAGATTTTGCAATTCTTCATAAAATTGTCCACTTCTATTCTCATCCTGGGCCAATAATAGAAGTGACTCAGCTGCTCATAAGTTTTATCAGTACCAAAGTGTCCAGCAAGTCCCCCACTATGCTTCTCCTTAATCAAGTTTTCTCTCATGGAACATTTTGGTACACACAATTGGTTTCTTCTGAATAGTAAGTCCTCCTACAAGAAATAATCCAGCCACTGGCTTCTGTCTGTTAAAACAGGGTTACAACATGCCTCAAATGCTTCCTTAAAATCTGAATCTGTTTAATACAATTCTTTGAGAAAATCAAACCCTACAACTTCAAAATTAGTTTCTTGAACAAGCATGTGCCTCCTACTCAAAGCATCAGCTACTTTATTTGCTTGGCCACTTATGTGTTTCAAAACAAAATTAAAACCTTGGAGATACTCAACCCATTTGGCATGCTTATGATTCAACTTGGGCTGCTGTACAATATACTGCAAAGCATGATTATCAGAATATAATACAAATTCCATGGACATCAAATAATGTCTCCACTTTTTCAACGCCTGAACAATTGCATAGAATTCCTTCTCATAAGAGGAATACTTTCTTCTGGTGTCATTTAGCTTCTCACTGAAATAGGCTACAGGCCTATCATCCTGACTCAACACAGCTCCAATGGCTTCCCCAGTGGCATCACACTTTACTTGAAATGGTTTAGTAAAATCAGGCAGAATCAAAACAGGCTTCTCAGTTATCTTTTGCTTCAAAAGTTTAAAGTTTATTTCTGCTTCAGCAGTCCACTTAAATGGTTGTTTGCTCTTCTTTATTGTCTCAATTATGGGTGCATTAATCTTACTGAAGTTTCTTATAAATTTCCTGTAAAAACTGGCAAGTCCATGGAAACTTCTTACTTCAAAAACACTTCTGGGTGAAGGCCACTCCAAAATTGCCTTAACCTTTTCTGGGTCCATCTTCAATCCTTCTGCAGAAACAACAAAGCCCAAATACACCAACTCTTCCTTCATGAATGAGCATTTCTTTAAATTTATCAGTAGTTTCTCTTGGTGCATCTTCTTCAAGACATGATTAAGATGCCTTAAATGTTCTTCTTTAGTTCTGCTGAAAACTAATATATCATCCAGATACACTATCACAAATTTACCAAAGAATTCTTTCAATACTTCATTCATGAGTCTCATAAAAGTGCTAGGTGCATTTGACAACCCAAAAGGCATGACCATCCATTCATACAGTCCTACATTCGTTTTAAAGGCAGTTTTCCACTCATCACCCTCTCTTATTCTAATCTGATGGTATCCACTTTTTAAATCTATCTTTGAAAAATATTTAGCACCACTCAAACAGTCCATTAAATCCTCAACTCTGGGCAAAGGGAATCTGTACCTGATTGTGATCTTATTGATTTCTCTGGAATCAGTACACATTCTCCAGCCTCCATCTTTATTTGGGCTCAATACTGCTGGTACTGCACATGGACTCAAACTTTCTCTGATCAGCCTCTTGTCCACCAATTCCTGTACTTGTCTCCTGATTTCCTCATTTTCTGTGGGAGTCATTCTATAGGCTACCTTATTTGGCAGATTTGAACCTGGGATAAAATCTATCTGATGGCTGATCTTTCTCACAGGTGGCAGCTCATCAGGTAAATCATCCACAATAATGTCACAAGAATTGTCTAACATCTCTTGGATTTCTACTGGAAAATCAGAAATCTTTGTAGAAGTAAGAACTACCTTAGGTTTGCAAACTAAAGCAAAACTTACCTCTTCTTCCTCTATCTGCTGCAGATATTCCTTCCCGCTCAGCAACAAGGTCTTTGGATCAATCACTATGCTGGATGGTTCTCCTTCTTCCATGGGTATCAATGTATGGTGTACCCCATCTTTGAAGAACTTGTAAGTGTTCTTCTTGCCATCATGCACCGCTACTCTGTCAAACTGCCAAGGTCTACCCAGCAGTATATGACACACATCCATGGGCATTACATCACACTGGACCTTATCTTTGTATTTGCCCATTTGCAGCTCTATCTCACACTGTTCTTTTACAACCAGTTGGTGCCCTTTATGCAGCCAGGACACCCTGTAGGGAGTTGGATGCTCCCTTGTCTTCAACTTCAACTTCTCTATCACCTCAGTGGAAACTAGATTGTCTGTTCTGCCACTATCAATGACTAGCTGGCAGTGTTTCCCTTGGACTTTGCATATGCTCCTAAACAAAGTCTTCCTTTGTGCAGGTTCAGTGACCTCTTTGGTTTGCTTCAACGGGACCTTATTAACCACCAAGGACTCTCCCCTCTCTGGTATAATTTCTTCTTCAATTTCTACCTCTTCTCTAGACTGGGCAACAACAGCATTTCTTGGGCCAGCACCCACATTCTCTGGACACTCATAGTGCTTATGTCCCACTTGCTGACATCTATAACACCTCAACTCTCTACCTCTGCCTCTGTCTCTGCCTCCTCTTCCTTTTCCTTTGTAAGAACCCCTTCTGCCCCTTGCATCATCCTCTATAGATGCATTCTGAGGTGAGCTACTGTTAGCTCCATCCTTGGGTGTAGTAGGCTTTCCTCCACCAACCTGACTTCCCTTTCCACGGAAAGTACCTCTCTTCTTGGCAGACTGTTTCCTCAGGAGTTTCTCCTCTGCTTTCAAGGCCATCTGGTAGGCCTCTGCCACTGTCTTAGGAGACAGAAGACCAATCTCATCTTGGATCTCCAGCTTGAGACCATTCACATATCTGGCAGTCTTCTCTGGTGTGTCTTGAAATTGCCCAGCTCTTATGCTCACTCTATAGAATTCCTCTGTGTATTCCTTTACTGTCAGCAACCTCTGTCTCAGGTTCTGCATTTTCCTAAACAATGTTAGCTGATAATCACTAGGCAAGAATTTACCTTTTAATTTAGCCATCATTCTGGTCCAAATTTTGATAGGTTGCTTGCCAACTCTCCTCCTTTCTGCCTGCACTCCATCCCACCAGAGTGCAACATGTCCTTTCAGCTTTGTCACTTCAAACTTGACCTTTTTATCCTCGCTTATTTCCTCATAGTCGAAGCACTTGTTCATTTCATTAACCCAGTTCACCATCTCCTCTGGATTCAATCCTCCTGCAAAATTTGATACTTCAATCTTGGGCTTAACTGCAGACCCCAGAACAGTTCTGAGGAGCCTCAAGTCAAGAGGAATCTCAACATTTTCTTCCGCTTCTTCTATTTCAGGTTCACTGATGTCTTCAGGATCTCTGGGTTGTCTTCGCTCCATGGCATCCATTCTAGCCTCGAACCTCTGCAAAATCCCCAACACCTCTGCGTTAACAACAGGTCTCCTTCTTCCAGCACCTCTACCAACTCAGATTTCCATGTCAGTTCTCTGCAAAAACAACTCGAAAACAACAGCTCTGATACCACAAATGACGGCAACAAAACTGAAAGTCGACCCCTAAGGAGAGCTGGTCTCTTCTCGTGGCTCTGTCAGCATTTTTTGCTAAAACCCCGTTCTCCTCCTCCACGTGGTCTACCCCAACTTCTTTGGTTTTATTTATCAAATTCGAGGAATTTGATAAATAAACATTATCAACAACCTTTGAAAATCAAAATATATCTCTCGAGCTTATATTCCACCGCTAAACCTTATAACCAAGGGTTTAATCCTTCGAATCTTAGATAAATACCCGATGCTTTTTAAAACAAATGGCTTATAATGGACCTTTGGTTCCAGCCCCACATATATAATCGATGGCCCAATCAAATACTCACACCGTACCTTGGTTATCCCTTGTGCATCTTCTGAATATGACCACCGTCCGATGGCTTCCCTCTAGATCGATGGTGTTCAACGATATTGCACGGCCTCCCTGGTCGAACGTTAATGTGCGATGACATGCAATGAAAGTGGTTTTAGGGGTCCCGCCTTTTCCACGTGTCAAACACTCAATGGAATCGCTCTGAATTTAGGAATACCGCTTACTCCGCAAAAGCGGTGCGATATGGCAGTCTGGTTTCGCTAATCCGCTCGCGGGATTGGAACAGTGATTGACCACGGTTAATCGCATTCCTCCCTATGCTCTCCATTTGTTAGCTCAGGTCAGGCCTCGGGTCAAGATTCCGATAGAAAAACAATTCTATCTCTGCGTAAGCGGGGTTTGCACTATCATTAAACAGAGTTCGACGACCACGATTTCTCTACACAGACCTTGCCTGTGGGTGGGATTAATTCTACAGGGTTTGTTCGAATAATCCAAGGGAAATAGTAGATAGAAGGATGCGGAGACTGTACAACAGTTCCATTCAGAGACTATATACGCACAGAGTTCAATCGCCTCACAGTTAAACAAATTTCCTCACAATATCAATTCAAGACAATTTGATAATCAACAGGAACTGAAATTCATTCAACCGGAAGCAATTGCTTAACACACAATATTTTATTGCAGAAAATATCCCCTCCCCTTAATACATCCGAGGGATACAATTTATATACATTACAATGTGTCTCTTCGGTTCCTCTGTGAGGACTGTTTAGAAAATCAAAATCCTAATTACAATAATTCAACTAACTGAAACATGACAGATGGATCGAGTCTAACTATTCGACTTCTACAAATCTAACTAATCTAAATGAAACAGTCAGCTGAGGTATTGACACCTAGCTGTTACAATTCAATTGTTTTCGAACCCTCCTAGCCACAACATGTGGACAAAACCTCCTACATTGTTGGCTAGTGTCTAATGCCCCTGCATCAAATACCATGGGTGGATGCCATTTCCATTCGAACCAAGCTATGAAGACTTTGCACATATATTCATGTTTGTCATATCGCAAATTCGGGTTAAAATCATCTTTAAATGTGATGATATTTATAGTGCTTATTGGTCACCATGGTTTAAAATTTTGATGAATAAGTAATGTCCTCGTGAAGAAGACTTTGACATAGTCCCACCAACGAATTATATTGACTATCTAAGAGAAGAAATTCGGTCAGGGTCATAGTTTAATGCTTGGTTTTGTTTCCAGTTGGGATGTATTACAACTAAAGTCTATTTCCATCAATGGATTCCTCTAGATAAACCTTCATATAAGATTCGTACTTGGTTCTACACTGACATTTGTCTTCATGATGATAAGGTCCCACAAATGTTTGGCTCTCCTTTCTATCATTGCTTTTCTTTGATTCCTCCACATGATAAACTGCATTGTTCACCGTCACCACCTCACCTTTATCATATTCCAGTACCATAATGGAAACGTGTTGGACCTATTCCCCTATGCTTGTACATAGTATCCACAAAAGCATGGTGATTATATATAAGATGCATATTTTAGTTTTTCCTTTTATAATTAGCTCTCATGGGATTTACTTTAAAGCATCCACTTTGTATTATATATAAGATTCTTCTTTTGGTTTGTCATTTTATACTTAGTTCTCGTGGGATTTACTTTAAAGCATCCACTTTGTCAAGCGGTTCGAGCAAGCTTATCCCTAAAATCATATGCTTTGTAAAAGGTTCTAGTGGGCTTATCCAAAAAGCATCCACTGTGTACAAAGATGCTCTACTATTGTACCTTTGAGCATCTACGAGTCAATTTGATACTCTATTATTGTATTACATTAGCATCTACTTTCGATCCAAGTGTGTCTAATGCTATTCACTTTGGACTTGCATCTTTAGGTTACTTGTTAATGGTTGCCTAATGGAAGTAGTATAAATAAGAACTCTGTGAAGCTCAAAGGTAGAGGAAGTTTTTGGAGAAGGAAAGCTAGTCATATGTTTTAAATATTTTCGAACAACAAAATGGACTAGTTTGAGAATTAATCTATATTTCTATATACTAATTTTAAATGCCAAAATATCTTTGTGGGATGATGGATATTTGACCTCAATATCAAAAAAAAAAACATGAAGCATATGAGCAAACTTTTTCTCTTTGAGTATGTTTTTGTAGAAATACTCGTGCCCAAACCTCTTGAGATGCATTAGTCTCAAGAATGAAATATAAACCTTCTTGAGGAAGGGTAAGGTTGGGTAGATGTTGTACATTTTGTTTGATAGTTTGCATTGTTGTGGTGATTTTTTCTAACCATTCTTCACCTCTTAATATTTTCTGCAAAATTCTTACATCCTTGTCTTGGTTTTCATCAAATTTCCGAACATAGTTCAAATAACCAAGAAATATTCGGAGCTGCTTCTTATCAAGAGTTTCATATAGGAATTTTGCAAAGCTTTGATTACATGATCCTGCAGCTCAATTATATCTTGGTAAAGAATGAATCTGAGAAATTCAATTCTAGTTTGAGCAGGATGATCTTGGACTTACTCAACACCAAACCATGCTCAAATATACCTTTATAAACAATTTCTAAATGTTATTTATGTTGGTGTATATCATAACAGTATATTAATAAGTCATCAATATAAATAATAACAAAATCAAGATCACCAAATATATCTTCCATGCGTTTCTTAAATTCTGAGGGAGAATTTTTTAGTCTAAATGGCATGACACACCACTAATACTATCCATATGGAACTACAAAATTGGTTTTGTATCTATCCTTAGGAATGATACCTATTTTCCAAAATCCACTTTTAAGATCAAATTTAGTGAATACATTGTTTTTATTGACCTTCTAGAATAAGGCATCATTTGTAGGCAATGGATATCTAATAGGCATCAATGCAGAATTTAGAGCCTTATAATTTATAAATAACCTTGGCTTACCTCTTTTCTGTTCAGAATATTTATTGACATAGAATGTTGGACAAGCCCAAGGAATTATCCTAGGCTCAATTAGCTTTATATCAACTAATTCAACAATTTCTTTTTTGCATATTTCTGGCTCTACAGGTGAGATTTGAATTTCCAAACTCTTATGAGGCACACCCGAGAATCCTTCCTTATAAGGAAAATCAACAAAATATTTTTCTCTGGAATAGAACGCATCAGGGCTTTCTATTGTACAATATTTCTCAATTTTCTCTTTAATATCCTTAAGATAAGCAAGCCCTTGATTCTCAACATTTTTAATGATCTTATTTATTTTGGATAACTTCTGTACAAACATATCTATAATATCTGGAATTAAATCAACAAATCTCGAAGTAAAATGAGATTTGTTAGGAATCTTGACAATCTTACCCTGGATATTTAGCCTTATTTCTCTTATATATACCATTAAAGGCAAATGTCTTCTTACAAAATCCTGTCCAAAGAGAATGTCAAATCCTATATCAAAATTGTATAAATTTACGGATGTAATATGACCATTAAGCAAGATTGGGAAATCTAGAGACACTGCTTTTATAGTCATCAATGTTTTGTTTACAGCTCGAAATTGAATACTGTTAGTTTTCCAATAGTAAGAAGGAATAACATTGAATTTAGCACATGAGTTCATTGCACCAGTATCAAGTTGCGCGTCAAGAGTGTATTGTTTATATCCTCTCACTTTTATATCTATAGAGATAACTATTCTATCATCAAAACCTTTGATATTTGTATCTGTAGGAACACACTCCAAAGCCTTTCTTTCTCTTTCTTCTTCCTTCTTATCCTCTTTTATGATATCAACAAAATCATTGAAGAAATCATTATCTTTTAGTATTTGGAGTTCAGATTTATTTTTCAAAATTGTTTGCTAGTATTTTCTTATTGTGGCAATTGTTTCTTTAATCACATTTTTCTTTTCAATAATATAATCTTCTAAATCATTGATTTCTTTTTCAAGCAATTATATTCTATCTTCATGTATTTCTTCTTCTTCTTCAAAATCTGATAATTCTTCAGGTTGAAACCACAACTTCTTACCTTTATATCCAATCCTTTGCCATGCTATCAGTATTGTCTTTCAACATATGAAACTGTAGATCTTATTTATGTAGTTTATTTTGTAGAGCTGCTAGTCTCAACATCACGAGGAGAGTAAAAATCTAAATTCACCATGCTAGCTTGTATAAGAGCAATGAACTATTACAATAAATCATCCCTCTATTGTTCAAGGTGACGCTGAAGAGAAAAATGGCCGAGAGTGCATAAATCAATTCTATATTGAATCTCTTTGATCTGAGACTATAGGAGACTAGGCTTAATATGATGAAACATTTTAATAGTAGAGAAAAAATATTTGTCATCATTAGAAGTAGCAATATTATCAGTGATACACAGTAATTTGTCACCATGCTCATTTCTCGTCCATGATCCTGAAATGCCCTGTGACAGACCATGTGCAATGTTTCCACCATGAAGAAATATGTTAAGACATCCTCTGAAGATTCAAAGAAAACTGCCTTAGAAGATTACTGAAGAAACTTGGTCGAAATCCTAGTTTCCTAGGTCAGCACGTTTCCTAGTTTCATGCTCACGTTGATGTCAGGCTAACAGTTCTGGCTTAGAATTTCCAACGCCCATATTTCTTGGAAAACTGCGTTGGTCCCTTTCTGGCAGTGTTTCCTCAAATGGAGGAGAAGCTTCTACCTCTAAAATTTCTAGGGCAATGAGTTGGTTGTTAAACGGTGGTGATAGAGTCAAGCTCTCTGATTTTAGAGCTTTGATCTCATCCATGGGGGTTTATCCCTTATAAAGTGGACCTTCCTCTTCCTTTCATGGGCTCCCAACCTCTTCTCCCTTCCTATAAATTCATGCCCCTCCTTCCACTAATGTTAGTCCTGGTTGGTCATTGTTGGGCTAGTATGAACTCTCATTCCCTGTGCACTCATGCACTGTGACAGTGCCTAAGTGTTCGGGAGAAGGAATGCTTTATAGCTTCGGTGAAGGACTCAAATTGTCACCAAAGGGAGGCCTCCAACATCAAGGCCTGGGTTGTAAGCTCTTCCTTTCATATTTATCAATAAAACATCTGATGTTTTCTTTCTATATTTGTCTAATCTTTTATGCAAATATTCTGGTACTCCTTGATGTGCTAGATAGTTAATGTTTATGATTCTTATGTATTGGATTACATTTGTGGCTGCCTCTTGATCATCCGCAGGTATTCGTGTACTACCAGTAGCAAGGAGTGAGCCTTAAAGGATCGTGAATCAAGGTCATCATCAACGGATTCGAACGTAGTGTTGGGAAAAAGGTACCTCTATCTCTTTTCTTGTCGTATTCTGAAAATTAGTTAAGAAATCTTTGCATTAGAAAGTATCTCAAGTTTCTAGACCCACTCTAGTGCTAGAGAGATCGCTTCTGTCCGTAGAGAGGATTTATCTTGACAACAGAATTCGCGAACTTAACCTCTTAGCCTTCCTTTCCCGAACTAATCTTGGATCAGTTTGACCGATCACTGAAATCCAAGCTTGATTAGGTCTCTGTTAGTTTACATAGGGTTTGATAGTCATTTCACAGTGTCAGGTCTGGTTTTTGTGTGAAACTCGTTTTTTTTTCCTTTTTTTTAGCGACCAACGTGTTTTCTGTTTACATAGTAGTGCTTCCAGCGCTATTCTATATAGCATAAACGTGTTGATTTGTCTTTCAGCACCCTTCTGCTTATCATAGAAGTGTTGATCTCATACCTAGGAAAAGTTAGGGTTTCCCCAGGATTTTCCAGTGTGTCCTAGCCCCTTAAGAATGTTTGTAGAGTCTCAGTGACCTCCTTCCTATGTGTTTGGATTACTTGTCTTCTTTGAGCGAGTTTTTTTGTCTCTTTGATTTGTTTGTGAGTTGGGATATTTTGCACCATTTCAAACACCTTTCATCACATTACTTTTGACTTGGTTTGAAGTAATTTGTCATATGCTCTGGCCATCATTGTGTTTCTGATCTTACCTTCAATTTAGTGTCAAACATAGGATCACAAAGTGTTTGATTCGCAAGTCTAGAAGAGTATGTCCTTTTTCCAAATTCAAAAGAAATTGAAAGTGATTTTCATTTTATTTTTTTATTTGGCTTGTCTTTATTGTTTTAAAAAGGGAGTGAAAAGCATTTCATTCGTGTATTTTTTAAAGTGATTTTGATTTTCGTTCGATTGAAAAAAATAAAATAAAATAAAAAAAAAAAATATTGTTTTTGCATTTCTTCATTTGTTTCTTTTATTTTACTTTTGATTTCATTTCAAAGTAAAAAATAATATCATTTTGTGCATCTTAGAGAAAAGAGAAAAGTTTTCATTTTTTCAATAAGTTGCATTTTCTAGGAAAAGTGAATTCGATTGGAAATAATTGCATTTTGTACTTTTGAACTAGTTAAGGGGCGTCACCGTTTGCTACATTGATTGCACTTTTGCTTGCATCTCTTCCCTAAATAGTTTAGACTTCATCGAAATGGAAAGTTTTTCTTTTTTCATTTAGCTTACATCATAGGATTCATATGACAATGATTTTGAGCCAAAATTAAAGCTTAACTCAAGATCAACAATAAAATTCACCCAATTTACCTTAAGGACCATTTAGAACTAACGAGAACATTTAGTGGTCTAGGCTAGAGACGTGTTCCGGCGTTGTAAAACATAGGATTGTCACTAACGGTCTGCGTTATAGCCCAGGGGTGATATCCGGTCCCACGTATGGAAGTATATTGATGTATGATAAGTATATTTCAGGTGCTCTCATCGAACAGCTAAGCATTAGACAACACTACTACAGAATGGGCTCCCATGTACTGTCACGTATATTTGGGGGGACACCATTAGGTTGCAAGCCTACCATAGGTAACTGATTCGGCCGCCTTGTAAACGTGATACATCGAACACAACATTCGGGTATATCGATTGTAGTACGTTAAGTCCTTGGTCATTTTTCTATCATTTATCACCAACGTGTATATTGCAGTTCACGAATACTTGGTAAACCTTTACACCTAACACACCCTTTTTTATTTGTTTTTTGTTAATTATAAAAGTAAATTCCCATGAAAACATCTTACCCATGCAGTTCTCCAGCCTCATTAATGCTTGGTAAATTGTGGATTTTTTCACCCCTTCCTTCTTTGATCTTGTTTTGAAAGGTCATCGTGGTTGAATCATTGAATTCGCCTTGTCCCTCCTCTGATAGATCTCAAGAACCTCATCCTGAGGTCCCTCAGTTTCCAATTGGACCCCTTGAAGCTCAAGGTGTCAAACTTGGGATTGTCATCAATGTACAACCCATTTCATCTCGACCATCGCCTAACGATTCTCCTTGGAT
Organism: Pinus albicaulis; assembly: GCA_034641835.2. Taxonomy (NCBI): domain Eukaryota; kingdom Viridiplantae; phylum Streptophyta; class Pinopsida; order Pinales; family Pinaceae; genus Pinus; species Pinus albicaulis. The sequence continues at coordinate 938,009,724 of CM076570.1, read as the reverse complement.
GACATTGGAAGACTCTGAGCCAAAAATCCCTGAATCGTCTGTACAATTTATGGTTTTTTTCTTAAAATCTTCTCTTTGATCTGATTGTGGTCTCACCTCAAGAGGCTTATAGTCCCTTTGATCAACCCGAAGTTCCCCTTCCTGCTTCTCCACTAGCATCTCGCTCTACTGTCTGTTAGTCATTTCTTGGCGAAATGGCATCCAATGCTGATGATGTCTCATTTGTGAGTGATCCTCAGGGTACTCTACAGGAAACCACGAGCACCTATATTCTGGAAGCTTGCTCATTTGTATTTCTCTCTGAAGGCGAATTTTTTGGCTCCACACCTCACGATTCAGGCAGTGGGACCGAAGTATCCTTTAGTCAAGTTGCATCTCCACTTCCACAAGGTTATACCTCTTTGGGAAATCTTATTTCTGGAGCTTTTGGCACTACATATTTATTTTCGGATCCCGTTTGGTCAATGGGTGTTCCTCCATATTTCGGCCCGTTCATATCGAATGTGGCCACCGCGTCTCAAGCTATTGTTCGACATATAGTCACTATTGGTAAAACGATTGTTTCGATAAGATCCTCAACCCCCTTTTCGCCATCTACGATTACTGTAGTTTCACTGTTGAGTGGAACATCTATGGTTTTGTTTGTGCCTAGGGGAAATCTAATCCTCTTTATGTACCTCCCCTCTCAGGTGGGGGGCCACTGAACTCTGGGCCCATTCCTGGGGCAGGGTAGCCTAATGCTAGTCTAGGTGGGACATGGTCTTCACAACAAAAAAACACTATCGTAGGCACCATTCCTTCGGGTGGTGGACCTACTTCAACTGCATTAGTCTTTCATCAACCCAACACTCAGCATTCTTAGGTTCAACAACCCCTTCAGCAATCGAACGTACAATATTAGTATGTTCCTTGACCAAGCACCTGTCAACAGTATGTCCAACAGCCCCAGTTTCCCGCAGGTGCTATTGCGACTAAACCTCAGTTTGGTCCTTCCACCCAAACTGGTCTGAATATCCCTCTGGGTCAACCTGGTGCTCAGTACCAGCCACATCCTCATGGTCAGTACCAGCAACCCCAACCTGGGCCTCAGTCTGGTGCTGAATATCAGTAGATTCCTCAGTACAAATAGGCCCAAATGGGACCTCAAGTTGGACCTTATGTTCAGCAAGGACCATAAGCTAGACCCTGTGTTCAGTAGGGACCACAGGCAGGACCTCATGTTCAACAAGGACCTTATATCCCGCAAGTTCTGCAACCTCAAATATAGCATGGGTTTTATCAATAGCCCCGGCATGTTGAGATTCAACAAGAAGATCTTAGTGAAAATTAAGCACCTGCACTAGGATGGAGCCTTGGGCTATTTTTAGGTGGAATTCTGTTTTTAGAATGCATGAAAAAAATATATTTATAGATGATGTTCTATGTTTAGATGTAAGTGCGAGTTTTATTTATAGATCGCATGTCTATTTATAGATGCATGTCGACTATTATTATCCCTTAATAATATATGGACAATAAACATTAATCTATTCTCAATGAGCACTTGGAAATAGTTAACTGAAGTGGAAAATAAGTTAGCTATAGGAAATTCGAGTTCGAAGGTTGGTTGGTGGGACATGCAAGTGGACTTAGTTGTAACTGAGTGATTCGAAGTTGTAACTAAGTTGGATGTGTAGGTATGTGAGTTGTAAAGTAGGTTAACTCAGTTAAGTGAGTTAAAATCAGTTGTGCTAGTTGTAATGAAGATACACTAGTAAGATATCAGTGAATTAATTATTAATTAATTCACAATCAGTGGTCTCACATGCAACTGAAGATGTCAGATCTAGTGGAGACCCAGTTGAGACGTAGGTGAAAGGGAAAGTTTGACTATCAGTTGTGACATTAGTGCGTGCACTCATATAACCACACACAGTGGATGTGCCCATGAGGATTGCACAGTCAAGGCAAGCAGGATTTCATTCATTCAAGGATTGTGATCAACAGGGATTGCGCAATGGAGGTAGGATATAAGGAGGCAGTAAATTGGCGCATGTATTTGCCAATTTTTGTATGACAATGTGAGACAATTGTATATTGTACTGAGAGCTCTTGGATTAGAGTTTTGTATGATATTGTTTCATGATCCATGATATATACATAATATATGATAGTGGGGTTTTTAGCTTTATGATTTCCTGGTAAAAACATATGTGTTATGTGTGATTGATCTTTCTTCTTGATATTGCAATTAGCGATCGTGTTTAAATTCAACAAGAATTTTTGTAGAAGTGATTATGTATTTAATAGTGGCATATAATTGTTAGATCAGGAGAATCCAGGCAATACATAATTGGTGTTAAAATTTCTAAATGGTATCGGAGCACAGAAGATTGCAATTTTGAAGCAGGAGTTGAGTTTGTTGGTGGAAGCAATTCGAATTTGCTACAAGATTTTCTTGGTGCTACAGTTGAGTAAACATCAAAATGGATTTCAATGGCTTGTGGCTAGAGTATGCACTTGAGGGCAGCTTGAACTACATTTCCTGGAAGGACAGGATGGAGGCGGTGCTCGAAGATAATGGCTTGAAGGAATTCATCGACAGTGATTTTCCTAAGCCCACTTCGATGGATGTCGCATTACTTGATGCATGGCAAAATAAAGTGGCGAAGGCGAGAAGGATTTTGTTGGAAGGTGTACAAGACCACATTATCTCAAGCCTTCATGGGAAAGCCACACGATATGCTATGTGGAAGGCTTTGACGGATCTTTTCCAAAGCAGCAACGACCATAGGAAATTTGCGCTGAAAGATAAACTCAAAAATATCAAGATGGAAATGGGTGACAATATTCCAAAGTATCTCACAAAGTTTGTCCAATGTCTGGATGAACTAGGGAGTGTGGGAATCACTGTTTCTGATGATGATTTGGTGAGCTTGGCTCTCTTGGGACTTCCTAAGAGTTGGCACAGTTATCAAGACTCTTTCAACGGAAGGGAAAAACTGTCGGATTGGGAACGACTGTGGTCAAATCTAGTGCAGGAGGAGTTCAGGCGGAACACCAGAGATGACTCTTCATCAAAGCATGATGATGAAGAGGATTGTGTTTTCGCTACCAAGGAAAGGAAAGGGAAGGGGAATAAATTCCATTCAAAACCTGAGTCTAAAGGAAAGAAGTTGGATTTGTCCAAAGTGAAGTGTTTTCACTGTCACGAACATGGGCATCTCGCTACTAACTGTCTGCAGAAGAAGAAGAACAAGAAGGCTGCTGGAGCTGCAACTGGTGAGGTCCTTGCCCCGCAATTTGAACTTGATTTTTCTTTTATCACATGCATGGTGTCAAGTGCATTGGGATCAGTGTGGTATCTGGATAGTGGTGCTTCCTTCCACATTACGGGAGATAAGGAGCTTTTTAGTGACTTGGAGGAGAAAGATCTCCAAATGCATATAGAGATGGGCGACGATGGATGATACAGTGTGACCGGCATTGGTACCATTACCTTTGAGAGGGATTCAGGTAAACCATTTCAATTGAAAGATGTTATGCATGTTCCAAGTCTGAAGAAAAACTTGGTCTCAGTCGCAATGTTGCAGGATAGAGGCTATGACGTTGTTTTCAGCGATGGAAAATCTTAATTGTGACATAAAACAATGGGTCAAGCCAAGAGGATAGGGATTCGAGTTAAGAATCTCTATAAGCTGGAGGTAGATGGATACACTGCTATGATAGACAAGGCGGAAAAAGTGGTGAGTCGGAAAGCGATTAGGCCATCTTCATCATGGAGTCTTGAAAGTCATGCAACAAATATCTATTGGACTTCCAATGGGAACACTTGCTCAGTTAGATCAGTGCAAGGTTTGCACCATGGGGAAGTATGTAAAGTCCACCTTTCATGAAAAGGAGAATTGTGCTTTGGTGATCCTGGAGAGAGTTCACATAGACGTTTGTGGACCATTCTCGGTTGCTTCAACAACAAAACATAGGTATTATGTTATTTTTGTTGATGACTTTTCTCGTAAATGTTGGATCTTCTTCATGTAGAAGAAGGATCAAACATTCTCAAAGTTCTGTGAGTTTAAGGCATTGGTGGAGAAAGAGTCGGGGAAGCAAGTGAAGATTGTGAGGAGTGATTATGGTGGAGAATACATCTCTAACTAATTCAAAGTATTCTGCAACAAAGAAGTAATTCGAAGAGAAATCATAGCGCCTCATAACCCACAGCAAAATGGGGTCGCGGAGAGGAATAACAGAATGAACGTGGGTGCAACACGAGCGATGTTGCATGATCAGGGCCTACCAATGCATTTGTGGGTGGAAGCATGCAACACTGTGGTTTATGTAAAAACCGTTGTCCTCATAGAGTACTTGGCATGAGTACACCTAAAGAAGCTTTCACTGGTAAGAAACCGAATGTTTCTCACTTTAAGATTTTTGGCTCATCTGTTTATGTGCATGTGACCAAGAACGCTAGGTAGAAGCTGGAGCCGACTGTTGAAGTTGGGATATTTGTGGGGTGGACAGAAACAGCCCATAATTATCGTGTATATTTTCCTAACAATAATATGATTGTTATGCGACGGGATATAAAATTCGATGAGGGGAAAGCCATGCGGTTGTCGCTTGAGAGGGAGTTGGACTTGCATGCAGAGGAGGAACTGTTGGTTCCCAAAGATGATTCTCTAGATGTGGATCAGCCACAGGAGGAGGTTATTGGAGTGGAGGAGTCCACTCACGCAGAGCCAAACATCAGAACTGGCAAAAGGCGTACCAAAGAAGCTGATAGGCTTAGACTTGATGCTGCACAAAATGTAGGAACCCCGACTTCACAGCGTAGACAAAGAGAGTCTCCTGACCGATTTACTGGATACATGGCTCTCATGAGAAAATGTATCATGACTGAGCCATCTTCCTTTCATGAATTAATGCAGGAGCCCACATGGGTAGATGCAATGGTGGAGGAGTATGACTCCATTATCAGAAAAAGTTCTTGGGAAATTGTTCCAAGGCAAGTTGATAAATTAGTGGTAGGGGATCTACAAGGTAAAGCAAGATGCTGATGGGAGTGTTGAGAAATACAAGGCTATATTTGTGGCCTGGGGATTCTCATAGATCGAGGGGATTGATTATGAAGAAAACTTTGCACCTGTCGCACGGTATTCTTCCATAAGTACCATCCTTTCTCTCTCAGAGCAGATGGGTTGGCACATTCATCATATGGATGTGAAGACTGTGTTTCTCAATGGAATCATTGAGGAAGAGGTGTACATTGAGCAGCCTAAAGGATTTGAGATCTTCAGCAGCAAGTCGCATGTGTGTAGACTCAAAAGAGCGTTGTATGGGCTGAAGCAAGCACCCCGTGCTTGGTACACTCAGATACACAGTTATTTCACCGGACTTGGCTTCACCAAGAGTGATGCAGATGCAAACCTATACCAAATTGTGGTGGAGGGTAAAATTTTAATCATTGTTCTTTATGTTTATGATTCAATACTGACTGGTGATGAGCAAATGATACACTCATGCAAGGAGGACCTTGTAAAGGAGTTCGAGATAAAGGATATGGGCCCCCTTCATTATTTCCTTGAATTGGAAATATGGCAGCGAAATGGTGAAATTTTTGTGTCTCAAGGAAATTATGCAAGGGAGATACTGGGTAAGTTTCACATGGAGGGCTACAAACCCATGGATACTCCTCTTCTAGGAAACTAGAGGAAAGAGGACGCTACATCTGGAGAGGTAGTGGATGCTATTGTCTATCGACAGTTAGTGGGTTCGCTAATGTATTTAGTGAATACGAGACCAGACATATGCTATGTGGTTAACCAGCTAAGTCAAGCGATGGTTAAGCCTGCCAAGCTCTTTTGGAAGGCGGGCAAGCATGTCCTGAGATGGATTATGGTATAGACAGACACATGAGGTGAAGTTGCATGGCTTCACGGATGTAGATTGGGCGGGCAGCCCAACAGAAAAAAAGAAAAAAAAGAAAAAGAAAAAAAAGAGCACATTAAGGGGGATCTTTAGTATCGTATCTATAGTTTTTTCTTGGTACAGTAGGAAGCAGATATCCATGGCACTCAGTTCAGTGGAAGAGGAATACATGGCAACAATTCAAGCTGCATGTGAGGCTATCTGGATGAGAAATATCTTGGTTGGTTTGTTTGGTTCTCATTTAGATCCTACAGTGATTTATTGTGATAATCATAGTTGCATTAAACTCTCGATTAATCTTGTGTTTCATGATAGATCTAAGCATATAGATATCTGGTATCATCATATCAGCAGAGGAAGATCATGTTGCTTCAGTACAATCCTACAGAAGATCAGGACGCAAATATTCTGACGAAGGCGCTCACCAGGAGCAAATTCGAATACCATAGAGACAGGATTCTTAGAAAATTATATATTATGGAGCAATTCAACACATAAAATATGCGGAAAATACAACCACACAAAACACATAAAACCAGAGAGACACAGATATACGTGGTTCACCCAGTTTGAGCTACGTCCACCCCGAATAGCCAGTCCTTCCTTTCTATTATCCGGCAAAATGAAGAGACAAAACCTACAACAGATCCACTGTAATATCCTCTGTTCTCTCTCACAGTCTCCCTATCTATTTCCCGCTCAGAGAATACACATGTAATACACAGCCGCAATATAATACCCTCATACAAAGAGAGGGGTTGCCTTATAGGGCAAAAAACCCTAAACTAAACATTACTTCTACCGTCAGATCATCCGCCTAATGAATGGCCCATATTGACTAGCAATTACTATACTTTTACAAGGAAATTTTACATCTGTTTTTAGCTTCGGGGGCGCTGCCCCCAAAACCCCCGCCGGGGGACCACTGGCCCACAGACCCCCCAGCCAGGGGGTCAGCCCCCCCCCCCCCCCCACTAAAAGGGTGTACAGTTTTCCTGGGGTATAGCTAAAACAAGGATCTCTGAATCAGGATGAAAATCAGGCTCCACACCCAACAATCTCCCACTTGGAGACTGATTGTAGCAACTCCACCGCTACTTCATTTGCTGGACAATGACTCCTCTTTGGACCTTGATGTTTCTCATCTTCATCGTCATCCTTGAAGACCAATTGAGACTGAGCACATTCTCAGTTTCTCCCAGGTTACAACTTTTGTGAGCATATCTGCAAGATTATGGCTAGTGTGTATCTTTTCTAGCTTCAACTCTCCATCTTCCAATACTGATCGTATGAAATGGTACTTGAGATGTATGTGTTTAGTCCTGGAATGAAATGCTGAGTTCTTTGCAAGATGAATGGCACTTTGGCTATCACTGTATAACGTGCCCATATCATGTTTCTTACCCAATTCATCCATAAACCTTTGTAACCAAATCATTTCTTTACTAGCCTTTGTAGCAGCAACATACTCTGCTTCTGTTGTTGAAAGTGCAACAACACTTTGGATTTTTGAAACCCAACTGACAGTTGTTCCACCTACAGTAAATACATATCCTGTAGTGCTCCTCCTGTTATCTCTGTCACCTGCCATATCTGCATCAACATATCCCTGTAGAACAATGTTTGAACCACCAAATCATAATGCTTGATTTGTGGTACCTCTCAAATATCTGAGAATCCATTTTACTGCCATCCAATGTTCTTTTCCTGGATTATTCATGTACCTGCTTACAACTCCCACTGCATGTGCAATATCAGGCCTTGTGCAAACCATTGCATACATTAAGCTTCCAACTGATGATGCATATGGAACTTTAGACATATAATCCATGTCTTCTTGGGTCTTTGGGCACATCTCCTTACTAAGTTTGAAATGGCTAGCAAAAGGTGTACTAACTGTTTTTGCATTGTGCATATTAAATCTTTTCAACACCTTTTGTATGTACTCATTCTGAGACAGTGTTAATTTTCGATTTTTCCTATCTCTGGTTATTCTCATACTAAGGATCTATTTTGCAGCTCCCAAATCCTTCATTGCAAATGAATTTGCCAATTTTTGTTTGAGCACATTTATTTCCTGCATGTTAAACCCTGCAACAAGCATGTCATCTACATACAATAACAATATAATATAGCTGCCATCATATTGCTTTTTCAGATAAACACAATGATCAGAGTGACATCTAGTATAACTTGTTCAGACATAAACTTGTCAAATTTTAGATACCACTGCCTTGGAGCCTGTTTTAAGCCATACAAGCTCTTCTTTAACCTGCACACCGATTTTTCTTTCCCTTTGACCTCATATCCTTCTGGCTGCTCCATATAGATCTCTTCATCCAAATATCCATGGAGAAATGTTGTCTTTACATCTAACTGTTCAAGATGTAAATCTTTCGCTGCTACAAGACTTAAGATAGTTCTGATTGAAGTCATCTTAACAACAGGAGAAAATATTTCATCAAAATCAATACCTTTCTTCTGTGCAAACCCCTTCACCACAAGTCTAGCTTTGTACCTCTGTTTTCCTCCATCTTCTTCCTTCAGCTTGTAAACCCATTTATTATGCAATGTAGTTTTACCTGCAGGCAACCTGACTAAGTCCCAAGTCTGGTTATGCATTAAGGAGTCCATCTCTTCTTCCATGGCTAGCTCCCACTTCTTCCTGCTTTCAACTTGCATTGCTTCTTCATAACATTCGGGTTCACCAGAATCAGTCAACAATAAATAATATAATGAAGGAGAGTATCGTTCAGGGGGTCTACTTATCCTAGTAGATCTTCTAACACCACTTTCAGGTGTTTGAGGTGCCTGTTGCTGTTGTGGTGGTTGTTGCTGTTGTGGTTGTTGATTATTATTATTTTCAGGCACCTTTACTTTTTCAGTTATCTCATCAAGAACCGTGTATTCCTTGCTTTCTTTTTCCTATTTCTTTTCCTGCAACTGATTCTTATACAAGACCTTTTCATTGAATATTACATCTCTGCTCCTAATGATTTTGTGATTTTCATAATCATATAGCGATAACCAAAATCATTAGCACCATATCCAATAAAGGTACATTTCTTTGATTTTGCTTCAAGCTTTGTTCTATTTTCTTTATTAATATGGACAAAGGCCTCACAACCAAAAGGCTTTAAAAAAGAGTAGTTTACCTTTTTACTTGTCCATGCTTCCTCTGGAATACCACCATCCAAGGAACTTGAAGGCCCTCTATTTATTAGATAAACAACAGTATCTACAGCATCTGCCCAAAATTGTAAAGGCAATCTTGCATGCAATCTCATGCACCTTGCACGCTCCATGATTTTTCTGTTCATCCTTTCTGACACACCATTTTCTTGTGGTGTTCTTGGAATTGTCTTCTCTCTACGAATTCCATGCTCTGAACAGTACCTATCAAACTCTTTGCTGCAATACTCACCTCCATTGTCTGATCTGAGACACTTCAACTTCTTTCATGTCTCAATCTCAACCAAAGCTTTCCATTTCTTGAAAGTATCAAATACATCAGATTTATTCTGAATACAATAAATCCATGTTTTTCTAGTTGCATCATCAATAAAAGTAACATAATAATGAGAGCCACCGAGAGATGATACCTGAGCAGGTCCCCATACATCTGTATGCACAAGCTCCAATTTTTCACTCTTCTTTTCTTTCCCAACTCTGAGAAATCTGACTCTCTTTTGTTTTCCATAAATACAATTTTCACAGAAATCCAAATCAACATTCTTCAAACCTGGCAACAAATTTCTTGAGTGAAGAATCTTCATCCCCTTCTCACTCATGTGTCCGAGCCTATGATGCCATAATGCTGCATCTACTCCTTTGGAATTTAAAGCATTAACAGAGTTAGAAATACCATTACATAAATACAATGTACCAACCTTTTCTCCTTTTGCTATTACCAGGGCTCCTTTGGTGACCTTCCAAGTTTTATCTGTGAAAGTTGTCACACAACCTTCACCGCCTAACTGCCCTATTGAAATCAGATTTTTCTTTAGATCTGGAACATGCCTTACCTCCTTTAGTAGCCATTGGTTTCCATTCTGTTGTTTTACAAGAACTTTACCCATTCCAACAATTTTACAGGGTTTATCATCACCCAAACGAACTTGTCCAAAATCTCCTTGAACATAGTCATGAAAATATTTCTTATCAGGTGTGGCATGGAATGAAGCCCCTAAATCTACAACCCAAGAATCAGTAACATTTTCGAAAGAAAGAATCAAAGCATCTTGTAACACATCACCTGTCACATTTGCTTCATGATTGTTTTCTTGTTGCGCATCTCCTTCTTTTCCCTTCCGAGATCTACAGTCTTTCTTTAGGTGTCCTTTCTTTCCGCATTTCCAGCACACTATCCCCGATCTGGACTTGGATCTGCCTTTCCTTGATTTACTGCGATGTCCCGAGCTCTTTCCTCTTTCCATTCTCCTTCCCCTAGACTCTGCACTCAAAGCATTACCCGATGTCTCATCAGAGCTTTTCCATCGCATTTCCTCGCTAAGGATAGCACCAACAACATCATCAAACTTTAAAGTACTAGATCCAGAGACAGAGTTACTAATGGCCATTACTAAACCATTCCAACTCTCTCGCAATGAGCACAAGAATAACAGAGCTCTAACTTCATCATCAAAGTTTACCCCTACAGAACTTAACTGATTGGTAACTGTATTAAAATCATTTAAATGGTCTGCAACAGATCCACCTTCCGACATCTTCATATTAAATAATCATTTCATAAGAAATACCTTGTTTGAGGCCGAGGGTTTTTCATATAGTTTCGCCAACGTTTGCATCAAACCCTATGTTGTTGTTTCCTTCAAAATATTGAAGGCAACTGACGCCGCAAGGCACAACCGTACTGTTCCGAGTGCCTTTCTATTGAGAATGTTCCATTCCGCGTCTGTCATGGCCACCGTCTTCTTTGTTTTTCTGCTCAATGGTAGGTACAGATCTTTCTGATACAGATAATATTCCATCTGCATCTTCCACAGTGAGAAGTTTTGGCCGTTAAATTTCTCGACCCTAAACTTACCATCTTCCGCCATTGCTCCCACTCGAACCAGGAACCCTTCTTTCCTGCGAGTTTATCAACCAAATATACCTTCGGCTATGATACCAGTTGTTAGAAAATTATATATTATGGAGCAATGCAACACATAAAATATGCGGAAAATACAAGCACACAAAACACATAAAACCAGAGAGACACAGATATACGTGGTTCACCCAGTTTGGGCTATGTCCACCCCGAACAGCCAGTCCTTCCTTTCTATTATCCAGCAAAATGAAGAGACAAAACCTACAGTAGATCCGTTGTAATATCCTCTATTCTCTCTCACAGTCTCCCTATCTATTTCCCGCTCATAGAATACACATGTAATACACAGCCGCAATACAATACCCTCATACAAAGAGAGGGGTTGCCTTCTAGGGCAAAAAACCATAAACTAAACATAACTTCTACCGTCAGATCATCTGCCTAATAAACGGCCCAGATTGACTAGAAATTACTATACTTTTACAAGGCAACTTTACATATGTTTTTAGCTTCGGGGGCGCTACCCCCGAAACCCCCGCCGAGGGACCGCTGGCCCCCAGACCCCCCAGCCGAGGGCTCAACCCCCCCAGACCCCACGGGGGGACAAGCCCCCCCCACCCCCCACCCCGCTGTAAGGGTGTACAGTTTTCCTGGGGTATACATCCAGCTAAAACAAGGATCTCTGAATCAAGATGAAAATCAGGCTCCACACCCAACAAGGATCGAGGTGAAGGATAATCCCTTTCTTGTTGAGAGGGAGTGCTGAGACTCAACAAGAAGATCCTAGTGAAAATTAAGCACCTACACTTAGATGGAGCCTCGGGCTATTTTTATGTGGAAGTCTATTTTTAGAATGCATGAGGAAATTCTATTTACAACTAACTAGAGAAATGGATGGATACTGAGGAACAAAGAGACCTTGATTAAGCATGCAATTGATACACGGATCAACATCGATCAAACAACATTCATTGATCTACTAACACCAATGATCAACAGGAACAACAACGAATCAATCAATAGAGATATACACTGATAAAGCAAGACAAACTAATCTACACCGAGCTATCATCATCCAATCACCCCGGATCAATCAATCTAAACCAATGAAGACACAAAAATGCAGGAGGAACCACACTGATACACTGGTTCATCATGGTGTAAATGGTAGAGTTAATATCGTATTAGAATTACGATATGATTCTCCCTTCTTAAAATAGAGATTAGAATATGTGATTTTAGATACTATGCACTCTTCCCACTTTTATGAGTCATGATGCTGGTTGTTTTCGAACACATATCCTCCCTTGGTAAATGTGTAATAGAGAACCTTAGTTGGTTAGGTGGTTTAAAGCTGTAAATTAGGCAATGTTTGATATACGTTGTGTAGTGAAGGATGGAGTATGTGCAGTAACGTTCTGAAAAGCTAGCTTTAGGTTTTGTTGAAAGAGCTAGAGAATGTTGTTGAAGAGGTAAGAAATAATATAGCGATGAAAGTATCTTTGCTGAGTTTAAGCTTAGTGTAGTTAAATGAGAGTTTATTACAGTTTAGTTAGCTAGAAGTTTAGTGTTTTCATGAGTAAGAATGCCTGCAGTAGTTCACCGTTAGTTCAGTATTAGTTCAATGCTAGTATTAGTGTGAGTTCAATGTTAGTAGCAGTTAAAAGCCATTTTCATTAGTTTCAAGTGCCTAGAATAAGCTCTATTAGCTAGAATGTAAGAATAAACAATTGTTCGATGTTAGTGCCAATAACAACAATTATTATAAGTATAGGATAATATTCTTAATATCTTCCTAATACTAATAGATATAATATGACTAATATTCCTAATCTGTAGTCTATTCCTAATCTTTCTAATCTAGTCTAAGATATCCTAAGTATAGTCTAATAAGTCAGTATCTTCCTTCTTTCCTTATAGAGTGATATCCTCCTTTTATAGCAAGCTATATCTTCCTTATAGACCATAGAGTTATAGATTACTTTTAGTAAGGAGTTAGCTTATGAAGAAGATACAAGGTATATAGTCTATGTCCTAGCTTAAGAGTAAGGTTATATCGATGTAGTATTAAGTGTAGTTATAGGAGTTATGTTTAGTTAGGATAGTCTGATGAGTTAAGTCTAAGATTCCAAGGAGATCCTAATTATGGAAGAGATGACTTGTTGTTAGGAGTTACTAATGGGATACCAATACATAGTGTCAAAAGCCCGCCCACATACGAAAGAAAAACACTTTGGCTCATGCAAGTAGGGGACCTTTTTTTTGAAAGTAGGGGTAACAGGGTGCTTGGTCAAACTTGCACCTCTTCAAGGTGTGAGCGTTGTTATTAAAGCAATGGGTAACGTCACGAAAGCTGCCAGAATGAAGTTATCTAAGGTGTTGAAGGCTTACACAGTGGTGTTTAGGTTCGATACCATGTCAACTATTTTTGAGTTTTACAGTGGAAAGCCATAATGTAGGAGTTTCAGAGTGAGTTCATTCCACCAATCTTCAAAAAGAAATCTTCTAGTTTATCCAAGCTTGAATGTAGTTTCCCAAATTAATATAGTTTGATACTGAATTAATTCACTTCGATCCTAAATTCATTCACCAAGTTGAGAGAGAATCGCATGTGTTCTTTATAGACGATGCAGTGTCAATCTCCATCAGAATCAGAATATTCATCTTCTGACACTTCATTTTTCTTTCGCTAGTAGAAAATCCCCAAATCATCAAGCTTTTCTTGCAGAAAGACTATTTCATTTCATTCATTGATACCAAAAATTGACCTATTTGATGAATCTCCCCCTCGAGAAAGTAGCTTTGGCTAAATGAAGCATCGATATTCGTTTCACTCATTCCTATACTTGGTGGATGCGCATCTTATGTGGTTCCCGGTGCTTTCCTTTTGGTTGTCCAGAGTCTCTACTTCGCTAGGTGGGGCGTGTGGATTTGCCCATTTGCCTTCTGATACGCTCTTTCATTTATGGTTTCCCCACTGACTATTTGGTGCCTCGTTTGGGCCGTTCCACGTGTTCCTGCTTTTGCCAAACATGGCCCTGATTGATGCTTGGTGTGGTTTTTCTAATGTCAGTTAATGGCCACAGCCTTATTATTCAACAGCTAATTTAGCTAAGGCTCACAGTTCAAGTATGATAGAGTTGTTTACTTTGGGTGGTACCCTGACCTTTATTAGCGGGGAAAGGGTAGAAAAGAGTTGGGCAGGGAACCCAGATGAAATAAAGCGAAAGCTGAATGGGTAAACTCAAGCAAGGTTAGGCGGGTAACGCAGAAAAAAGAAAGCTAGGTCGAGCAAAAAAACACCTAAACTGCCTATATTGTCCTAGCCTTTCCCTGAGTGAGCGGGAACACACCATGATGGCAGCTATCTATCTCTTGGAAAGTTTGTCTTGACTATTGCTATGGCTTGCTAACTCAATCAATATAAAGACATAAATATTCACTACTCTCAAAGAATGAAATATAGATGGGATAGACTTTCACTTTCTAGGATATCTATCTGGATCGCTAACTCACCCTTCGCTAGCTAGATGCAAGAAAATACTTGATTCTGCCCTGGGATTGGTCGCATCGCACAATGCCTATCAACCACTAACCACCCACGAAAATAGATTATACAAATATATAATTCTATATGCTCACCAACCCACATGCATACGTTAAGACTCCCCAGCATGAATGACACCACTAACGACTAACCCTCCCATCCCATAGGGTCTATTTTATAAGGGATTGAAGGGAAGGTACACAGGACTGGACAGGTTCGGTCGTAGAAGTCACGGGAGCAAACCTTTTCTTATATTCTGAGCAACCAATGCCGTATTTGAATTGAACGATCTACTCAAGAAGGATCGACCGTGGAATTGGACAGTAACAAGGTGCAAGGCAATCCATGCTAGTCTTCAAGGATTTATCCCTACCTTCATTGTCTTATTCTTCGAGATGAGGTTCAAAACCAAAACTAATATTTTAAGCGCTCATCAGCAGGGGTAGCAAACATTAGGATAGACAAGGAGGGAAGAGCACTCAAACATCCACCAAGGGAGAGAAGGTTCCTTATGAGGGAAAGCAGATTCAAAGCTCCACCAAGGCTCAATATTCCAAACCTCCGCCAAGGGAAAATGGCAAATCTCATAGGGAGAATGTCCAAAACCTTCGCCAAGGGGATAACCAAAACTAGGAGTGTATTCTTCTCAACCCTCCGCCAAGGTAAAAAAGTAAAACTAGAAGGAACGTAGTCGCTTGTCCGCATCGGGCAAGGGAAATATGTTCAAAGTGTCGCCACGAGAGAGATGAATAAGTAAGCTTCAAAGTGGGTAGGGACTCACTCATTCATATGGGTGAGGAATTGAAATGAAGTTTCTCTATGTTAGCTGGTATGATTTAATTGGCTGGGCTTGGATACTTGACTAGGCCACTTGGCTTTGCTACTCTGCTTTGATCCCCGGCTACTAAGATTGGATACTCAACTTTGCTCCTCTCCTTATAAGTAGAGCGGCTTTGCTCCTCGAATTGCATATAAACGTAAGTAAGTATATTGTAAGTTAAACTTCTTGTGGTAGGCTAGGTTAGGCTTCTGCTCTTGGTTATTCCTTCCATGTGTTAGGCGAGGTGGGTGTGAGGTGATAGGCTATAGGTGAAAGTCTTCTGATGAGAGGCTCCTTCCATACTTCCCGGTTACAGGCAAAAGGAAAGAGGTTCCAGACTTCTGGTTCCTGGCTCCTTCCCGACCCTCGCTCCCCTCATAAGACTGGCAATAAAAGAAATCCACGCATTTTTTCTATCCCGCTCCTTCTACTCCTTCCTGCTTTCTCGCCCGGTTGAAGACTCCCGGTGGGCAGAATCAAAATCATCTAGCTCCACTACCACATCCTCATCGATCAATTGGCTCTTTGGGTAATACAAAACCTCCTCCATCTCCTAAATCTCGATTGGACTATGATCCTCAAATCGGAATTTGCACCTCAAGTTGTAAATCGACGTATATAAGCATCGATGTCTAAATAAAAACACGGTATCCTATCCTATGGTCGAAGCGCATCCACCCTGTTTCGAGGTCATTCTGTGCACCCGCCGCGCCTCAATCCCACCCATTTGAAACATCTATCTATTCAGCAAGTTAGAAAAAGCAAGCCCTCTCAGTTCCTCCCCTCCCCCAGCGAGCGGCGCTGAACCTAAAAGCAAATGATTCTCTCCCGCCTAACATAGAGAAGAGTAGAGTCATTAAATGGCATTCTTCAGTAACTAAAAAAATCCCTTTCATTCCCCCTGTATAGATATTTTCCCCTAAAGACTAGGTTTATTCTAAATAAAACAGAGCAAATGAGCAGGGTTTTATCAATTCTGGGCCAACCAAACTTTGTGCCTGCACTCAATCTGGTATTCCGTCAATATATAAATCAATATATCAATCAATCATGGTTGTTTGGTTAATCCTCATCCTCTAGCTCTTGAACATCGATTGGACTATGATCCTCAAATGATGAATCAACGTATGTAACGCTTCATCATCATAGCATCCATTCGAGGTAGGAACATGTGTTCCGTAGATGTAAGTGAGGTATTAACCTGTCTGTGTTATGTACCGTTCAGTCCCTCCTGTTTGGTGGGTACTGGGAACTCGCTATCTCGGGTATCCCATGATGGGTACTTCTCTATGGGATATATATAGTGGCTCGATAGGGGACTTTTTCAGGGTATGGAGGAAACTTGGAGTGGGTGGATTTGTTAGGGGAATAGGTGCACCCGCGTGAAGTGGAACCGATTGTTTAGCTAGCTACGTGAAGTGGAAGAGAAGGTGGAAGGACCTGTTTTTTCCTTACTATTGCATTCTTTCCAATATAGTAGGTGCACCACACCACGCCATCAATCGAGAACTCCTTATTTCTTTCCTTGGCTTATTTTCGAGCTAGAAGGCGAGTGAAGATTATCCCTGCATATTGATTCTCGTCCAAGAGCTAAGTGGGGTTCTCTCTTTCTTTCTTCCCCTAATGTTTAAACACTTATTCCCGGAACTACGAGCTTTCTAATTATCTCGAATGATGCATGTATTGGGTCAACTGTCTACTGTTGGGTAAACCTAGTTACCTTCCCAGGAACGTAAAGTGAAAATAGGTAAGTTACCTTTCCAGTGATGTTCCTGGTGTGGCCCCAGGTGCATTAGGTTTAAGGAAGTGAATAACCTTATTCCAGTTAAGGGTAGGTGAAATAAGTGAGTGCCATTCGTTGGTAAATGGAGGTAATATAAGTGTTTTGGAGTATCTCTCTAAGCTAATTAATAGTAAAATGACTGAAATATCTGTCTATATATCCTTTAGAAAGAACTATTGAAAAGGGAATGAGTGAGTGGGTGGCATGATAAGAGGAAACATGCAATGAAAGTGGTACGTGAGGTCGTGAGATCATTGTGTTGGGGTTATAAGCTATCCTGTTGTACAATAAGATCTTGGGCCATCATCCAGGACCTCATGCTACTATTGAGCCAGTTGTATTCCTCCTATGCTTGGTGTTGTTGGAATGGAAGCTGCCAGCTGGAAGCGGTATAGACAGGATAAGGATAGTAGGATTTATACTAACCGAAGGGAAGAAGGGTCAATACTGGGTGTTGCGGAACGACAATGAGTGGGGTATTATAATACGTGTGACCGAACGATCGTATAAGGTTGAGAAGTGTCCGAACGAAGAGAGCAACCTCCTAAGCGAGTTTGTGGGTTGAGAAGCTTTCAACCGTAACTCATGCTAGTTTTCGGGCTGATAAGCCGTTATCGAAAGCAATTTTTGGGCTGATATGCTGTGTACAAACCTGAGCCATCGCTAGCTTCAATTTGTGGGTGATAAGTTGTACCCCAACCAGAGCTATTGGGTTGGGAAGCATCCTTCCCTCGTGCTGCTACTTTATGGGAATGAGACTGATTCAGACTGAGAATAAGCCTACCGTAAAGCAATCTCACCTACCTCTACTTACTGATTCTACTGAACGAAACCTACAAGTAAAAGATCAATAAAAATACATTGGTCAGTGATCCTCTATCCAAGCAAGCAATCTAACCTGCCATGCTATCATTAGTCTCCCTACCTCTACTTACTGATTTTACTGACCTAACCTACAAGCAATCACACCAAGCATTCTAACATGCTATGATATCCCAGCAAGCATTCTAAAATGCTATGATATCCCACCAAACAAGCTATCTCACATTCCCAGGACCCATTCTCGCTAGCTTACTACTTGCCTACCTCCCCAGCAATTAAGCAATCGCACCTGCCAAGCATACCAAGCAAGATCACCTTCCAAGCAAAGCAAAGCAATCTTACTCGCCTACCCCAAAGCAAAAGCATGAGTGTAAGCAAAGCTTAGCGTTAGCTACAAATAGTTCTTAGCTACAAGGTGGAAATGAAAATAGTGACTGGTAAGTAGCGGCAAATAGTTTGATCCCTCAATCGATACTAGACAACCATTACTCAGTCTTGATTAGTATACCGCTCCATCGAATCAATCGGGGAACCTAGTGAGCTATGGAATAATGTGTACGCAGATCAATTAGTGTACTTCATGCTTGCGAGCAGATACAAATCCTTGAGGCATATTATTAAGTAGAAAAAAGTGGCTATCGAATGTAGGTAGGAATGAGTAGAATCCTATCAATAGCGGGAATATTCAAAATGTTTATATTAGTAAGATGTAGCAACAGAACCTAATGGTCCGATGGAATAGAAGAAGTTATAGGTAGAACATAAGAGCCAAATGGTGTACCGGAAAAACGAGGTCGATTAGATTACCTCGTCGCAACGACAAGTGGTGGGAAAATTCCTTTACCAAAGACTGGCATATCACGTTACTCAGTTCGGTAGTATCAATCATGGTTAGCATTTAAGCCCAAAATATCACGATGGGATATATATATTTCTAATGGGGTTAGGTTACTAACTAGATCAGATGGGAGACCTTAGTGAGCTATGGATGGAGGAATCATAGGCGAAGGAAATTAGCTATAAAGTATGGGTGGGACAGAACATGCACCAAACGCAGGGAATAAAGCTCAACTAGGAAACTCCTTATTTACTTATTTGGTGGGGGGCCCTCTAAATAAGCAACCAAACCAAAAATTCCTTGTTCTATTTAGTAAATGGGTCATCAGTACGAGTTGGAGGATCTAATGGTTACGGATAATAGGCATATTTAAGAGCAGGTGTAGCGGGTGGTACCAGTTTATAACTAACAGTTGGAATTGGAAGAGCTACAAAAGCTACGAAAGCAAGTGATTACGGATAAGTAGATGAGATTGGTGTACCTGCAATAGAGATAATTTAGCAATAGAGAGATTTGTACAGTAGGAAACAGAGATCCGTGGCACTGAGTTCAGCGGAAGCAGAATACATGGCAGCAAGTCAAGCTGCATGTGAGGCTAGCTGGATGAGAAATATCCTGGTTGGTTTGTTTGGTTCTCATTTAAATCCTACAGTTATTTATTGTGATAATCATAGTTGCATTAAAATCTCGATTAATATTGTGTTTCATGATAGATCTAAGCATAGAGATATATGGTATCATCAAATCAGAGATTGTGTGCATCGGAAGATCATGTTGCTTCAGTACATTCCTACAGAAGATCAGGACGCAGATATTCTGATGAAGGCGCTCACCAAGAGCAAATTCGAATACCATAGAGACAGGATCGGGGTGAAGGATAATCCCTTTCTTGTTGAGAGGGAGTGTTGAGATTCAACAAGAAGATCCTAGTGAAAATTAAGCACCTACACTAAGATGGAGCCTTGGGCTATTTTTATGTGGAAGTCTATTTTTAGAATGCATGAGAAAATTCTATTTATAGATGGTGAGAAAATTCTATTTATAGGTGATGTTCTATTTTTAGATGTATGTGCGAGTTCTATTTATAGATCGCTTGTCTATTTATAGATGCATGTCGACTATTATTATCTCTTAATAATAGTTGGAAAATAAACATTAATCTATTCTCAATGAGCACTTGGAAATAGTTAATTGAAGTGGAAAATAAGTTAGCTATAGGAAATTCGAGTTCAAAGGTTGGTTGGTGGGACATGCAAGTGGAATTAGTTGTAACTGAATGATTCGAAGTTCTAACAGACTTGGATGTGTAGTTATGTGAGTTTTAAAGTAGTTTAACTCAATTAAGTGAGTTAAACTCAGTTGTGCTAGTTGTAACTGGAGATACACTAGTGAGAGATCAGTGAATTAATTATTAATTAATTCATAATCATTGGTCCCACATGCAACTGAAGATTTACTATTGTTAACTACATGCATGTCAGATCCAGTGGAGACCCAATTGAGATGTAGGTGAAAGGGACAGTTTGACTATTAGTTGTGACATTAGTGGGTGCACTCATGCAACCACACACACATTGGATGTGCCCATGAGGATTGTGCAGTCAAGGCAAGTAGGATTCCATTCATTCAAGGATTGTGATCAGCAGGGATTGCGCAGTGGAGGCAGGCTGTCAGGAGGCAGTAAATTCACGCATGTATTTGCCAATTTTTGTATGAGAGTGTGAGACGATTGTATATTGTACTGAGAGCTCTTGGATTAGATTTTTGTATGATATTGTTTCATGATCCATGATATATACATAATATATGATAGTGGGGTTTTAGCTTTATGATTTCCTGGTAAAAACATATGTGTTATGTGTGATTGATCTTTCTTCTTGATATTGTAATTGGCGATCGAGTTTTAAATTACACAAGAATTTTTGTAGAAGAGATTCTGTATTTAACAGTGGAATTTCATTGTTAGAACAAGAGAATCCAGACAATACATAATTTGTATTAAAATTTCTACACCTGCAATAAGGTCCTTACCAGCAATGGGGGCAATATGCGTATTCAGGACAGAATACGCCCTATTGGGGGCAGAATCTATATCAACCAGGTTGGAACCCCCGACCTTTTTCTCCTCGCCATCCTCCCTTGCCACTTTTGGCTACGTTGGAATTTCTGAATGTGTCAAAGCTTACAAATGACCCCATCCAACATCAGTTGCATTGGCTGCCAATTCCAACTAAGATTTCGAGAGATTGCCCTAAATTTGAAGGCAAGTATAGGGAATAGCCCTAAACCCATTTCATGACGTACCACTTATGGTGCTCATGTAATTCTTGGGTCGAAGATTCTATTCGTCTTCTTATTTTCCAGCGTACTTTGACTGGTACTAGGACCAAGTGGTATATTGAGCTCCCTGGAGGAATTTTCTTCGATTTCAATTCTTTGGCTATGGATTTCCTCACTCATTTCCAGTTACCTGTACGGTATGAAACCGATGCCCACCTCCTTACCCCGTTGGCAGTCAACCGCTACTCACATTTCAGATCACATTCACGAATGGTGACGCCTTCGTCGCCTCATAAAATTTGAGATCCCTGATCAACTATTGACTGAATCGTTTACTAAATCATTTTTTCCCAGGATTGCTAAAGATCTTTCCATGGGCAGATGTGTAATGGAAGAGGAAGTCATTTCCATATCCCAATACCTCGATGTATTTTATTCCCAATCTGGGACTCTATACGAGCTCTTTCCTGACGCGTCGCGACCTTCGACTGATCTCACGTCATCTCTGTCTCCTTCTACGCCTCTAGTTGATGGTGTTATCGAGACAGTGTCTCATACTGATAGTAGTGCACCCAAAACTTCTTTGAAATCCAAATCCACTATTGTCGCTGCGCCCTCCACTCCTTCTAATAACTAGAAGAATCCTGGTAAAACCTCCAAGGTAAATGTTGTCCAATCTACCGCAACAGAAAAATCCTCGAAAGGTAAGAAAAAGGGTAAAGGTAAATCCAAATCCGACAACCCTAAACAGGATTCGAAAAAGTCGTCTGCAAAGGATTCTTCCACGCATAAGCCTAAATATCCTTGCCTCATACGTGATGATGATAATTACACCAAGGATTGTCCTCGACGTGTTGAAGTTGCCCGTCTTCTGAAGGGCGCACCCGGGACTCTGGCTGTCTTGAAAGAACCTTTCCATTCTCAATAGACTCAAATGGTAGATCAACCTCAATCGTCTGGAAACTCTCAAGTTTTCATGGCTGGAACGGAACCTATTTCTATTACCATGAGATCGAAAGACTACCCCAATCCATCTAATGCTCCTATGGAACCGGAAGTTACAGATCACCCTTCCTCTTCCATGCCTCCAAATCATAGTCCTCTCCAGATTCAGAGACCCAGTAGTGACTCCATCGTTCGACCACCCCCAAAAGGTGTTCTTTGGAAATAGTCCTATAATCCGAATGCGAGAGCTGCGCAACACTAAAATATTGTAGAGGATATAGCTCAAGCGCCTTCGACGATGTCGGATTTGGAGGTTCTTCAGTTGTGTCCATCACAACGAAAGGCACTATTTTCCGCTATTAGAGGGATTGATCCCGTACATTCTACTCTTATTACTTTTGATCTCGAGAACTTCGTTCCTTACCTCCCATCTCAAGTGGATTTTCTTATTCAAGTTACCATCATGGGGAAGAACATTCATAGGACTGTTGTTGATGAAGGCGCTTCGACCTACATCATGTCTATCACATGTTGGAAAGTCGTCGGCTCTCCTCCACTGAGTCAGTGCCTGAATACCTTAGAAGCTTTCGACGGTAGAGGTTCTCGGCTGTACGATATTCTCAAAGCCTTACCCATCTTGTTGGAGGGAAAAACGGTAACTTTAGAAGTTGAGGTGGTAGACACAAACTTGAATTATAATATCCTTCTTGGACGCAGTTGGACTCGTGTCATGGTTTGTGTGGTCTCCACACTTTTTTGTGTCCTTCGTTTTCCTCATCAAGGAAAAATCGTGATTGTCGATCATTTAGCTTTCTTTTCCTCTGATTATTCAACAGACAACATTCCATATGTTTGGAAGAACGCTACCCCCTATGAGAACATCAGGTCGGGTCTATTCAAATATTCGTCCCTTATGGGAATTTTTCCACTCCCACCTCGGAATGTCACCACTGTCAATATAATATCGTTTGGTCACGATCCATGGATTGTTCCCAATCCCGACTAGCTCAAATGTTTTGGTGACGTTATGCCTCTGAGCCCTACTGAAAAAATGTATCAAAGTATTCTCATGGATTCTGAGGCTACATCTGGAACCAATGAAAGTTTGGTTTCCTCTATGGACACTTATGTGCAGTCTCCCTGGTTTGGTTCTTGGGAATCTGATGATCCCTTGAATGAGACTTTCCCCACCGATAAAACTATTGTGGAGGTAATGTCTCTCGAAGAAAATATGTGGGATGATGGACATCATCATTCCTCGTTTCTCCCAATCCCAGGTGACATCTCTGCCTGTCTGGAATCCCATGCTTTGTCTGTACCGACGGACCCGCTTCCAAATCTAATCTTGATTCTTGAAGTGTTGTCCAAAGTGAACATGGGAAATATTACTCCAACCATTTCGATCGACATCTCTATCAAACCAGGGATTGTCGAGAATGTTCATATCGGTGTGTCTTGTTCTCTCGATGAGATCAAGATCTATATTGATATTTTTCAGGAATTTCATGATGTCTTCGTGTGGTCATACGAAGAGATTCCTAGCATTGATATGAGTATCATTGTGCATGAAATTCCTACCTATCCGAATTCCAAGCCCGTTCATCAATGGCTTCGTCCTGTGCACCCAAGAAAGGTTGCTTCCATAAAGGGTGAAGTTGAAAACCTTCTCAAAGCCAGTTTTATTTATCCTATACCATTGACAGATTGGGTCTCAAATATTGTTCCCTTTAATAAGAAACAAGGGACCATCTGGGTTTGCGTTGATTACCGTGATATCAATCGAGCGTGTCCTAAGGACAATTACCCCACTCCCTTTATCGACCAGATAATTGATGAATGTGCCGGGAGTGAGACTTTTTTCCTATATGGACGGTTTTTCTGACTACAACCAGATTAACATTGCTCCAGCTGATCAAAACAAAACCACGTTTATCTGTCCATGGGGGACATTTTCCTATAAAAATTTCCCTTTTGGCTTGAATAATATTGGGGACACCTTCCAACGAGCTATGTCGTATGCTTTTCATGACATCCAGTACATAGTTCATCCATATCTCAACGACCTTCTTGCTCATTCTGCGAAATGTCGAGATCACCCTAAACACCTTTGAGCTATCTTCCTTCATTTTCGACACTATAATATCATGTTGAATCCTCATAAGTGTGTCTTATGCATCGAATCCAATCGGCTCTTAGGTTTCGTGGTGTACAAAGAAGGCATCCGCATCGATCCTATTAAAGTTAAGGCAATCATCAATTTTCCTTTTTCTTTTGTTCATCAACTGCAAAGTTTGTAGGGGAAAGTCAATTTCCTCCGTCACTTCGTATTGACTTATGCTAAGATTTCCAAAGGCTTTACTCGCTTATTGAAAAAGGGAATCATGTTCATATGGGATGAAATTACCCAAAGCTCCTTCGGTGCGTTGAAACGAACCCTCATTAGTGATCCTCTATTGCATCCTCCTGATTATCACCACAATTACTTCCTGTATTTGGCCTCCACTGATAGCACTATCGTTCTGGTGTTGGTACAGGACAATGACGATGATCAAGAGCATGTCATGTACTACTTGAGCCGTAATCTCTTTGATACTGAGACCCCTTACGCTCATGTAGAGAAACTCGCATTAGTTGATGTCCATGTTGTTCAGGGTTTTCGTCACTACATCCTCCTGCTCAAAACTTTGGTGATTTCTGATTGCAACCCCATGACTTACATTCTCACGCGTCTGTTTCTTGGGGGAAAGTACTCGAAATGGATTTTAATCCTTCAAGAGTTCAACTTAGAATTCACTGCTGCTAAGTCTAAGAAATCCCTGGTCTTTGTTGAGTTGATTTGTGATATTCCTACCGTGGATGATCCCACTCCTCTTGATGAGTCCTTTCCAGATGAGACTCTCTTTCTAATTATTTCTCTTGACCCATGCTATGGAGACATAATTGTCTATCTCCAGACCCAAACTTTTTGGCCAGATCTATCGCACTCTGAGCGACGACGGATTCGCTACCAGTCCCAACCTTATCGTATCGTTGGAGACACCCTATATCACACTGGTATTGACTATGTTCTTTGTCGATTTTTTATTATCGAGGAAGCTGAGAAAGCTCTCAATGACTGCCACTCTAGGGCTTGTGGTGGTCACATGTCTGATTATGCTACCACCCAAAAGATCCTTCGTGCAGGGTATTTTTGGTTGTCTATCTTTAAAGACTGCATTGTTGCAGTACGAAAATGCCATGGATTCCAAGTCTACTCTCAGAAAGAGTGTGCGCCACCCTCACCCTTGCACCCAATTGTGACCGTCGTGCCTTTTGCGAAATGGGGCATAGATATCATCACTTGTAACCCTCGCTCAGCTGGGGGGCATGGTTATATTATCGTTGTCGTCGATTGTTTCACTAAATGGGCTGAAGCGATGCCTACATACGATAATGAAGGTCTAACTGCAATGAAATTCCTATTCAATCATGTCATAGCTCGTTTTGGTGTCCCGAAAGTAATTGTCACTGATCATGGCTCTCATTTTCGCAATCATATGATGATAGAGCTCGCTGCTCAGTTGGGGTTACATCATGATAGCTCCACCCCTTATTATCCAGAGGCCAGTGGCCAAGTTGAGGATGCCAACAAAGTCTTGGTAACCATGCTTCAGCACACCATTGGGAAGAACAAACGAGATTGGCATCTCATGCTCTTCTCTGCTCTATGGGCGTACTGAACCTCTACTAAGACTGCCACTGGTTTCACACCATTCCAATTGGTGTATGGTCTAGAAGCCACACTCTCGATCGAGTGTGAGATTCATTCCCTGAAGCTAGCTATCGAACAACTTCCTGGTACATCACCTAAAGAGGAATGTTTGCTTTACCTCGAGTGTCTCGATGAGATCCGAAGGCTTGCTTTTTTAGTTATTGAAGTGCAAAAAAGATGAGTTAAAGCTCAATATGGCAAATCTGTCAACCATCGTGTTTTCTTCGAAGGTGACTTGATCTTGCTTTATGATCAAACCCATGACAAATTAGGAATACGAAAACTCGAGCCAATGTGGCACGGGCCCTATATCATTCAATGAGTATTGGAATGAGGAGCCTATGAGCTAGCATATTATGAAGGAAATCCATTAGTTGAGCCCTGAAATGGGCTCAATCTGCAAAAAATAAATAAATAAATAAAAATAAAAATATTATGCTTAATGATGAGGGTGATACTTTGTACATTAGTGTTTTATTCATTAGTGTGCTTTGATTAATTGTTTGCTTTTCAGACATGTTTCCTCTGCTTACCTTATGTTCCTTGGTTTGCAGATGTCATCGAATCATTACGTCAATTTTTCTGATGGCGCTTGCCGTAGCACTCTGAACCTGCCTTCTGCAACATGGGCACTCTTTGCCCTTGATGACGAGTTGATTAATTTACAAGGTATTTGTTTGGGTTGAACAACTAACAATATTGTTGAATATAGTGTGGTTATCGAGCTATTATCAGATGCAATTGATCTTGGAATTATAGATTTGGTTGTTAAATTAGACTCACAACTCGTTGTGTTACAATTAAATGGTCATTATTCTATGTGAAATCCTCAAATTTTTCGTATGTATTTGTGTGTTCGATTATTGGAAAGGAATTTTGATTTTATCACATATCAACATATTCCAAGACATTTAAACACATTAACATAAACATTAGCAAATCATGTATTAGATAGACATCTGCACAACATGTAAAAAACCAACACATCATTATGATACTAGTTGTAGAAACATATATATATATGTGTGTGTGTGTGTGTGTGTGTTGGCTCTGCCAAGTTTGTTACATCCAAAATCTCAAAAAATATGTGTTTTGTTACAAAACTGGCTCTTTGAGCCTACATCAGTACAAAAATGTAAAAACAGAGGTATTATCCACCCACCCAGTGCTCGTGATAGCAGGTGACTGCTCGAATCACTCGCCAAAGTAGCCGACATAGTCTGCTTCGAACCACGACTGTATGCCTCTAAAAGTAAAGAGGAATTTCATCAAAAGTAGCATACTCTTGGATGTCTTTCGTAAGGCCTACCAAGTTCCTCTCTAACTTAGTTAGTGTGTCTGCTCCCTCCTCATAAGGGACATTCTCCACCAGGTGGGCTACCCTCCTCGCAATCCGTGACATACCTGGCAGTCTCTGAGGACCCGTATCTGTAAAAACATCATAAGTTTACGTCTCATAATACATGACAAAAACATTCAAAAAGTAAAAAATGTTTAAAAAAAACAATTTTTTACCTACATCAGTCCACTGTGTGCCTGGTGGAATGGGTAGATCCGGATCTCCTCTGAATTCGATGCCTGCATATGCAAATTCCTCAACCACGATGAGTTGATGATGTAACCAGTTGAAAAAAATTTTAAAAATTAAAAAATTTAAAATAAATAAATAAATAAATAATAATAAATAAAAATTAAATAAATAACAAATAAATAAATAAAATTTGCAGGGAAATGCATATGTTGGCCCCCACCCTAGCGGGGCATGATCTCGCACCACCTCATCAGTCTCGGGTTCGTTGAGGTTGGATCATGGATATCCAACTGCTAATACTGAAACAATGGTACTCTCTCTAAGAAAAGGGTCACTAGACTGGACCCGTACTCGAATTGTTTCAACCGCCCTTGCTTGCACTTGGTTAATTGGCTCTTCATGTTGGCCAATAGCCCCTCGCACTAGTTAAACATCATTGGGGATAGACAGTCCACCGCATATTGGAATTGAGATTTCGTTGCCTCATGCAACGCCTCGGCTTCCGCCACTATAGTTATGCAATGAAGGATTGTGCGCAAGGGAAGCACTCTGATGGAGGATATCTCTATCTTCTCACTCTCAGCCTTTCGAGCCCCAGGACATTATCTCTAGATGAGCATACTGGTACTCTCACCCCCTGCGCGAGCTCCAGAGAGTTGGATTCTCTCCCCTCTCCTGGACAATCCTATAATGAAATAGATGTCCATGACATCTAATTCTAGTTCTTGTTCCTCGATGATGAAGATTTGTCAATCCACATCCCACAGTCCAATCAAATATTGGAGCAACTCCAGCTGAGCTCTCAGCCCTGATATTTGGAAGAATTTCAGTAATCCACAATTGTTGTTATGAAACCAACTCCAAAAATAGAAGAAAAGAGAGATCAACGCCTTAGAAATCAGCCACTTCAAGGGGGCAACCTCTAATACATTACATAAATGAACAATTCTTGGATGCTACAAATGACCAATACCTCCTTCTATATATAGCAGTCCATGGGGCCACAATATAATCCTATCCGACCTAACAATAATAATGTAAGGGCACAATAATAACAATATTGGGGTTACATGGTTACAATCCTAGCAAGAGGTATGAAGTTGAAGTTAGACATAGGCCAAATATTCTTGATAATATAATCAATTGGAAAGTGTTTGACAGTGATCAACAAATCAGAAATTTTCTTGAGTTGAAAGAGGAATTTGAAAACATCCAAGTTGACCAACAAAACATGTTTGCTAAAACCAAAGCTATTTTTGAGGTCATACAACTGAAGAATAATTGTATTCCTAAAGGTTTGCTCCCTTTTGAAAAGTTGTTTGATCAGAATGATATGGTTTAGAGTTCTAAGATGAAATCTGATGATGAGGAAGTTGAAAGTTGTAAGCTTAGTACTGTAGAAAATCCCAAGTTGATCAAGTTGTCCAAGCTTCTTTCTTCAGAGGCGAAACAAAAGGTATGTTGATTTGATGAAAATATACATTGATGTTTTTGCATGGATTTATGCAGATTTGAAGAGGTATGACCCTAGCATCATTCATCATACAATTCCCATCAAAGAAAATGAAAAGCCCTTTAAACAAAAATTGTGGAGGATTAATCCATTGCTTATGCCATTGATTGAAAAGGAAATTAAGAAGTTGTTTGAACCAAAATTAATTGTTCCAATGAGATTTTATAAGTGGCTTGCTAACTTGGTGCCTGTGAGGAAGAAAAGTGGGGAGATTAGAATATGTATTGATTTTAGAAATCTGAACAAGGCATCTCTTAAAGACAACTATCCTCTTCCCAAGATGGATCACATACTGCAAAAAATTGTTGTATCCCAAAGGATGTCGATGTTAGATGGCTTCTCAGCCTATAACCAGATACTAGTACATCCAGATGATCAAGAGAAGACAACATTCACTACACCATGGGGAACATTTATGTATGCTAAGATGCCCTTTCGACTCATGAATGCAGGGGCAACTTTTCAAAAGGCAATGGGCATTGCATTTGCAGAAGATAAGGATAGATCTGTGGTTGTTTATTTAGATGACGTCTTTGTTTTCTCAAAGAAGGAAGAAGAGCATCTCAAGCGCTTGGAAATAATTCTCCAAAAATGCAGAAAAATTGGTATCTCTCCCAATCCTACCAAAAGTGTTTTTGCTTTGAAAACTGGCAAATTCTCGGGTCATGTAATATCAAAAGACGGAATAAATATTGATCCAAGTAGGTTCGCTGCCGTTCAAAAGATATATTTTCCTAGAAAGAGAAAAAAGATTCAATCCTTTTTAGGCAAGGTGATTTTTGTTAGAACGTTTATTCCTAATTTTGCAGAAATTGGTAAGCATATCACCAAGATGCTTAGAAAATATTTTGATATTAAATGGATAGTAGAGGCGAAGCACTCTTTTGATGAGATCAAGAAGGCCCTTACCCAAGCACTGGTGCTCATAAATCCTTATTTTTCTAAGGAGTTTCTGGTTTTTAGCTTTGCCTATGAGCATACAATTGCAGGAGTATTATTGCAGAGGAAGCAACAAGGTAATGAACAACCAATTTCTTTTTTCAATAGGACACTAGGAAATTCTGAACTAAAGTACAACATTATGAAAAAGCAAGCCTATGCTATAATGAAGGCACTCAAGGATTTCAAAGTCTATATTTTTCATTCTCACATTGTGGTTTTTTTTCCTAATGTTGTGATAAAGACATATTGACTCAAGCCGATCTGAATGGCAAGAGGGGTAAGTGGATTGCCACTTTGTTGGAGTATGATTTGGAGATTAGGCCTACAAAGTTGGTGAAAGGAAAAGGGGTGAAGTTGATTACACAATCAAATTTTGATTGCCTAGATATGAATTTTGTTGCAGAAATTTCAGAGATGGTTGAGGAAGAAGAATTGATCCCTGTAGAAGAAAATTTCATTATGTTTGATTGGTATAAAGATGTAATTTTTGTTTTGTAGCATAACAGGGCCCCTCTTGAAGTGGCCAAGTCTAAATCCAGATTTTTCAAGCTGAAATCTCTAGGGTATTTCATTTTGAATAAGAATTTGTATTGGAGGGATACCGGTGGGATACTCCTAAACTGCTTTCTCGAAGATGAAGTTGAAAAGGCAATTGATGAATTTCATAAGGGTGAATGTGGAGGTCATCATTATTGGAAGGCGACAGTAAACAAGATACTTAGAGCATGCTTCTATTGGCTTTTCATGTTCAAGGATGTCTACAAAAATATTGTTGCCTATCATGAGTGTCAATTTTTTTATGGAAAAAAGAAGTTGCTGCCATTACCTTTGAAACCCATACTTGTAGAAGCCCCTTTCCAACAATGGGGATTGGACTTTATTGGTGAGATACATCCTACATCTTCAGGCCAACATTGGTGGATCTTAACAACCACTGATTATTTCACAAAATGGATTGAGGCAGTCCCTACAAGACAAGCTATAGATTCAGTCATCATTCATTTTCTGGAAAATAATATTTTATCAAGGTTTGGTTGTCCTGTGAAAATTATCACTGACAAAGCTCAAGCTTTCAAGTCTAAAAATATGATTAGTTTCTGCAATTAGCATCATATTACTCTTGGTCACTCCACAACCTATTATCCTCAAGGTAATGGCTTGGCTGAGTCATCAAATAAGAGCATAGACTGAATTATCAAGAAGGTTTTGCAGGAAAACAAAAGGTCATGGCATTTGAAGCTGAAATTTTCCCTGTGGGCTAATAGAATTTGCACTAAGAGATCTATAGGAACCTCTCCTTATGAACTGGTCTATGGAACTGAAAATATTTCCTAGTTCTCTTGGAGTGCCAGTGATGAAATTATTGCAGGGATTGGAGGAAGAGCCAAATGCAGTCCAAATAAGGATAAACAAACTCATTTCTTTACAATTAAAGAGACAAGAGGTGTACACTAATTATCAACAATCACAAAACAGAGTCAAAAAGACATTTAACATGAAAACAAAGGAGGAGAATTTCAAATTTCTAGATGTGATTTCGAAGTGGGGACCATGAAAAAATATAAAGGGAAACATGGCAAATTTGAAAATATCTGGAAATGACCCTATAAGATTGCAAAATATCATGGAAACAACACATTCTTACTCCAAGAGATGGATGGACAGTTGTGTCAAGGAGGACCTGTCAATAGAAGGTTTCTGAAACACTATTCTTCTTAACTCAGTACACTAAAAAAAACATCATTGTATATATTCCATTTT
Source organism: Pinus albicaulis (assembly GCA_034641835.2). Classification (NCBI taxonomy): domain Eukaryota; kingdom Viridiplantae; phylum Streptophyta; class Pinopsida; order Pinales; family Pinaceae; genus Pinus; species Pinus albicaulis. The sequence continues at coordinate 937,978,231 of CM076570.1, read as the reverse complement.
CCTTTATCATGTTTGCAAATGAAGGTGATATTTTCATCAAGTTTGAGCCCGAGGAGAAGGGCATAAAGACTTGGTAAAGACTTCATCAAAGTTATAATTTTCAATTTTCAATAAGGCACTGGAGCTGCTAGTTCTTTGTTGTACCACAGAGGCACAACATCCCCATTAGAGCCACTGTTATCCATGATAATAATTAGGTTATTCTAGGTTGGTTTTAAGTTAATTAGGTTGAGTCATTTAGGTTTGAACAAGGTCTTTTTAATTCTTAATTAAAAAAATAAATAAATAAAATAATAATAATTAAAAAAAAAAATGCACATATGTGTGGGGTCTTGAAGGTCGTCTCTCATGTGATAGGGGTCATGTCAAAGAAAAAATCTAGCAAAAATCTCATGCATAAGTAAATATGGTTATTTTTGTACATTTGGCACTTTCACCAAAATCCGTAGCGAAATCAGTGTAAAACATTAAGGGCTTGCTACGGAAGTTCCTGACACTTCCATAGCAAATTCACCCTACCGAACGCTGGATGCGCTACGAAACTTGTTTTATTTGCTAACGGTGAGAAAAAGGTCGTGTTTTTATCATAAAGGTCGAATCAATTAGTTGTTAGAGCATATTAGCCCATCATTTCTCCATTCTTTTATGTGTCATCATATTTCATACACGTGCTTGGTCATCATTTCCCTTTCATCATGTCCTTTTCCCACCCATTCATCCCACCTGTTCATTCCGATTTGCAATTTAAACACTTTACCCTCATCCTTGTAAGCTGCTTCAATTGCCTTGCTAGCAATATATAGAGGTCTAGGTTTTGATCAACAACTGTCTTAGGCTTAGGCTTACCTGTGTTGAAGGATTTGTGTGTTGTCTCAAAGGCTTTTGCAGGTGTCAAGGAAGGAGTTAATCAGCAAATTTGTGGAGATATGGCATCACATAAGAAAATGCATAAAGGTGGAATTGTTGTTAGATACGAGCCTATGGATATGAGGTTGCTCGAGGAAGACCCCAACTTCTCACAATAATTTGCTAATGTAGGTTGCCTTCGATTCTGCCAAAAGTTATAATGATACCATGCATAGGTTTTAAAGGATTTTTCTGTTAATTTCATTGGTACAAGGTCGAAAGTAGGTATTTTAAACTTTATTGTGTCTCATGACACAATTTCATAGGCTACTAAGATCCCAAGATCAGGAGAGGCATGGTTTAAGGTGATGAAATTTAAGCTGCGGAACTGTGATGAATTTTTTAAAGAGGAGCGTAGAGGCATGGATATGAGTTCACGCATCCCCAGAACATGCCTCAAGGAGAATTATTCCAAATTCTTAATGGTGATTTTGAATTATTTTACCTGTGAAGGTAAATTCCATATGATCTATCAGTATCACTTCAAACTACTGCTACACTTCACAAGTAAACAACCATTGAACTTACCTTTTTATTTGTTTAGGAGTTTGGGCAAAATGGCAGATAAGGTTCAGTCAAAAGCTTAAACCAGTGACACCTTTGTCTTTCATCATGCTTTGATTAAATTGCTGGTAGTAGAAGAATTGAATAAAATAAGAAGAGATTGGTCCACATTAATTTTTTTCAGTGGATATGAAGTTGATGTCCTCACTCTTAAGAAGACACCAAAATCCAAGTCTAATACACCAAGGAAAAACAAGGAGTCTGGAGCTGAAAATTCAGTTGGTCGTGAGATTGAAATGCAGCCTATAGCAGAACCTATGGAGTTGGAGATTGAGCAAGTGCAGGAGACTGTGGCACCAAAACAGACTTCTATCAGCAGTCAGGTAAAAACATACACAAGGATCCACCGAAGGCTTACTAGAAGTCAAACCAAGGGAAGAGGTAAGCTAGCAGACATCTTGGAGACAATTGAGATTGAAGAGTCTCTTGTTATAAAGCCTATGGAAACTAAGGGAGAAAAGACTAAAAAGAAGAGCCTTAAGGCCAAGAAATTAGACTCTTCAAGAGAAGATTCAGGGTTTACCTTCAAACCTAGAAAGCCATTCACTAGGTCACAACTGTCTAAGGGAAAAATGTCAAAGGGGATGCCTAAGAAACTAGAGAAGAAGAAGTTGCCATCAAGGGAGGAAATAACATACTTATCTCCAACAGAGGAAAATTTAACCAAGGGGAGAAAGGATAAAGATCAGGTCCAGGAAAAGACTGAATTGAAGCTCTTACAAGAGCAGCTAAGGGAAGCTAGAGAAGAGGTCCTGGAAGCTAAGTTGGAGTTGGCAGATTTCAAACAAGAAAGGCTAGAGATGGAAAATTTCAAAAATGAAGTGAGCAAGCAACTATATTTCTTCAATGATATGGCAGATAAGTCAGGGAAGATGTTGAATAAGACACTGCCCCTACATAGGATGATGAAGCATATTTGTAGGAGAAATAGGTGGCTACAAGCAGAAAGAAGGAAGCTGCAAGATCAAGTCAAAATTTTGGAATCATAGATTTAGATGGTACAAGAAAAATTGAAGAAAAAGGGTCTTAATATGATGATGTTACTCCATGAAGCATGGTAATCCACACATTTTTTAATCACATTTTGTCTTATGCTATCATAACAAGGCATATATAGGCTTTAGAAGTGTTTTTGAGGTAAAAAAAAGAATAAAGGAGGAATGACCATGAACTAGGTACTTTCGTAACGCATTCCAGGCTTGAAGGTGAGTTTTCGATACGAAAGTGCTCTAGGTTTCTTTGAAGGAAAACTTCTTAAAAAATCTCAGAGCATGGGTGACCTGGAGCATGTGTTTACTTCATTAGTCCTAAGGAAGATCCTCCAACAGTCAGCAAAGTAAAAAAATGTTCAGAAGATGGATTTTTGAAGTTGCTACAAAAGTGCGCTACGGAAGTTCCTAATACTATGTTTTTTCCAGTGTTATGCATTTTTTTGACCTTTTTGGGTAGTCAATGTAGTAAAAAGGTGGTTGAGTCATCAAATGAGATCAGGGATATCATTGGGCCATCTGTTTAAGGGGGGGAGCTCAACAATCCACTCCACATGGTTGACATGGCTAACAATGCATCATGATGCCACCTCGCAAAATGGATAGCTCATCATCAAATCAATTTTATAAATACCTTAAATCTAAGTTGCACTGAAACATATACAAGAACGGATACGGATACGGGGTTTGAAACAGACACGAGAAATTTTCAAAAAATCTGGATACGATACGGCAGGAAATGACACATTGTATATATATATATATATATAACAAAATAATAATTTCATATTACCATTCATCTTTGAGAATCTGGATTATATCTAAAAATGCATAATCATCTATCACTTGTCATCTATTCATCAATTATCATACATGAATTATGATTTATCATCTATCATCATCATCAATTCAACATAAAGTTATAAATTCATAAATGATGATTCAGGTTCATCATATCATCAAGTTTGTGTTTCTAATTTCAATCATCAACATAGATAACATTTGCATATCATCAAATATGTCTTCAAGTTCATTCCTGTCACTAAGAAGTTCCACGTCGTCTCCATAAGTGGGAGCATTGCTGCCATGTCCACTCGAAGATCCACCTATTGGTGACTCTGCATCAAACAAAGTCATATGAGACTTGGCATTCAATGTCATATCCAAGTCAGGCAACTCTGGTTCCACATCCCGTAAATTGGCAGGCACAAATTTGTATTCATTTGTCTTGTGTGACAGAAGGTGGAGGTTTGGATAAATATACACTAGTTCCTCATCCTTCTTAGAGCCCAATTTGTTTTGCATCATCGAATGGATGAATCCATATGTACTTCAATTCCTTTCTGCTAAAGAGGAACTAGCAACCTGTGACAAGATCCTAATGGCCAATTTTTGTATATGTGGAAGTTCCCCATCATAGTAGTTCCACCATTCAATTAGAATCATTGCCCTCTTGTCCCACATACAATTAATATCAGAACCCCAACCCTCTGATCCCACAAAATGAGAAAAACTCTGAACGAATCTGATGCCCAATTTCAGGATCTACAAAAATCTTTCTAAAAGCCTTTTTAAATCCTTGTGAGACTTCTGGCTCTTTTCTTAGTGCAGTTCTTTCTGGATCACTTGGAAACTCTGCAGCATAATATTTTGGATTCACTGCATAGGCCAAAAGGTGCAATGGTGTGGTCATCTTGTTCCACCTTTTGGTCAATATATATTTTACTTCTCTGTAAAATAATTCATCCGGGTCATTCTCCTTGGCATTTATAACCACCCTTATCTTCTCTATCATGGAATCAATTCCCTCATACACCTCTCCAAAATTAGGCATATCTGTGTCAAACATACAAAGAAAATCCACTATTGGCTTAGTAAATGCCAAGAGGTACTCAACCTTATCCCACCATTCATCTCCAACAACCAATTTTTTCACTGCTTGTGCTCTATCAGATTGGGATTGCCTCCATTTATTCCAAAGAGAACTGCATACCATTGATTGTAATGCATCTTTCACTTGCATAAGCCTTGTTAAGACTATGATGTGAGAAGCAAAACGAGTCTCGGCAACCTGCAAGTGCCAAATTGCCAATGTTTTAATAAATTAAAATCTGAATTTGATTGAATAACTAATATGACTCACGAATCATGACATTTATGATTTGTGAATCCAATTTACATATTTGAATTTAGAGTCATAGAAATTAGAATTTAAGAATTAAACTTTAAATTTTAGGTACCTTAAGGAGCTCCAACTTTGCAAATTCCCTGTAGAAGCCTTGGGACATGTGGTGGTTTGTGATGAATGCTTGAATTTCTTTTTCCTCTTAAAAAATAGCATAAATCTACTCAATTTTCTTCCCCATCTTGCTCAACATGAGGTTTAATGAATGTACAACACAAGGGGTCCAAAAGATGTGTTTATATTTGCCTTCAATAATTAGGCCTGCTTCTCAACACACCATTGCATTGTCAGTTACTACCTAAACAACATTTCTGGCTGCACCAATTCAATTGCTCAATCAAGATGTCAACAATGAATTGAGAACCTTTCATATGCCCCTCACAATCCACTGCCTTCAAAAACATTGCCCCCTTTGGGCTCTGAGCAATCACATTGATCAAAGGCCTATTCCTTTGATCTTTCCATCCATCAAAAATATTGGACACCCCTGAAATGCGCCATGAATTACGAATGGGGCTTAATTTAGCCTCCAAATCTAACTTTTCAGGACTCAACATTGTGGTGTGAACCTTCTCATATCCAGGGCTCTTGAACCCTTTTGGGGCTTCATTCATTGCTTTTATCATCTTTTCCTAGTAAGTTGATCGTACGAGGTTAAAGGGAAGGCCATTTGCTTAAATGCATTGACCTATAGCTGCATTTTTCGTCTCTCGAGCATCATCATTAAAACTCCTTTCAAGCGGTCCCAAATTAGACCGCTTTGAACCAAGAATTCCATGAGAATGAAGTGGAGGCTTTGATGAAGATGCTCCCAACCTTGTTGGTGTTTTAATTGAGAGGTAGGATTTGCCTCATTTGCTTTAGCATCCGCCTCGTCTTGTTATTTATGATATTTTGCAAGTTTTTTCTTGCTTAAACCATTTCCATTTGCCCCATTCTCTTTAGGTGGGCCACCACATATTCGAACCCCATTTCCTTTTAACCCGAGTAAATGTGCTTTGACTCATGTGTATGATCCCTTGTACTCTTTTTTACATTCAGTGCAAACCCATGCTAATGATCCCCTTCCTTGGATCTTCCCAACAATAGTTACATATTTCCAAAGTGGTGACTTTGGATCAACTTTAGGGGCAAGTTCAATTTCATATTCCACTGTCTCTGCCTCAGTGGTTGAACTTGAAGTTGCCATGAAAGATGATGATGTAAATGAAACTGCAAAATAAATTTGACATCAGACAAATATGTATTTCAAAAGTTAAACAAGACATGATTCATTTTAAAACATGATTATTTAAAATAATTAAATAATAAAATTATAATAGTAAATACCTTTGGTTTCTTTTGGTTTATCATTTCGCTATTAGTGGGTAAAAGTTAAAACATGATGAAAGTTTCACAATGCACTTGTATGGCGGCTGGCCTGATTTCACTTCCTAAAGGAGTCAAATTTGTGAGGTGGGTGCACAGAATTTATGTGGGTTGATAAGAACTTCATAATATCAATTCAAAGTGCTGAAGGGAAAGAAGATATACCCTTGACATATTTGCTAAGATTCTGGTATGATTTTTGTAATATTCCTTTTCAGGAATTTTTGCAATATCTCCAATGAGGACGTTGTATAAGGAAACCGGTGCAAAAATAACGCAAACCAGGACTTGGATCCTCTAATATATGCTGTGTGTAGCTTAAATACAGAATGGCATCAGAAAAAAATCACTTTAGCTACTCTAAACAGATCTCCCCAACTCATACATGCATAAAAGCACCCCAATCCCACTACTTCATAAAATAGAAATGTCGGAGACTGAAACAGCGTTATTTTTATTATGGAATCTACAGCAAAAGATAGTTTAATACAGATCTAGAGCTTTCATTAAGCATGGAATTAGAAATGAGGGGTTAGACCTCTTTTTCAAGCACCTCGGAATGCCCCGGCAAGGGTTTCCGGCAAAATAGCAACATAAAAGGTGGCTCTGCAGAAAATAACGTTGTACCCAGCAACACTGCATAAAGAAAAACCAAATATGATCTGAAATATATAGTCAATATAATAATTGGCCTAAGGCCTTCCTCAATAGATCTCCCGTAGTGAAAATAGACTCCTCCTTCTCTGAAACAAGCACAAATGGGTAGATGCAACCCCAGCTACTGTAGCTACTGCAGAAATAACGTAATCCTTGGAAGTGACTATGCTGTCTAGGATTGTAATGTTCCCACTTAGCCTTAGCTAAGAGGAACATTCAATTTTGTTTTAATTTCTGTCTCATGAATAAATGAATAAAGGAGGACATGTAAAACTCCTAAAAAGTCTGAATAAATCAATGCCCATGTGAACAAAGACAAATCAAGGCCATGTAAATAATCACTTGTAGGTGGGAAAGAGGTTTGAGCTAAATACTGGGTCAACCTTGACCAAATCAACAGTGCTGTCTAGGTTCATAGCATCTCCAAAAGGGACAACGCAGTTTTAGAAGGAAGCCTCTCATGTGAAAAGGGGCAACTCATCAAGATGGTTTAGGGTTTGCAAAAGCTTTCTTATCTTATAAAAGGAAAAGGAGGGCAGCAAGAGAAGGTTGTTGATTGATCATATTTCTGAGTATTTGTCTTCTTAGACAAATACCATTCTCTGTTGTTTAGTGGAGGATTGTATCTGGAATTCCTATGCAGGGATTTCACCTCTTCCTTTGAGGATTCAAGGAGGAAAGTTTGCTGAATTGAACCAATATCAGGCTTGAGGCTGAGCTCCACCTTACATTACAGTGCTGCTCATCTTGAGGGTTGAGTTGTCTTGTGAGTTGCAGCAAGTGGGAGTCTAGATCTACAGATATCTAGTGTATTTTTGGGAGCCTCTTCTCGTGGAAGATGTTCTTTAACCTCCTAAAAGAGTGTCTCTGCTTCTTGTACTTCAGATCTGCAATTTTACAGTATTTTTCTATGTCATTTGAGCTACAACGTTGTTCCATTGAGTAAACTGTGTTATTTCTGTATGAGGGTTTACATGGTGTCTTGATCATAGTTTAGATCAGAGATCTCTAGTGCTGGGCTTTGCCTTCCACTTGGTGATCCATGGATTAGCTTGTTGATTTATGTTTTGTTCAGATCTGATCCATTGTAATGAAATGTTATATTCAGAAATTTACTGCAGCAGTTTCCACATCTGCAACTTGTTTCTCAGATCTACTCTTATTCATGCATGCTTATATCAAAATTCCAAGTGGATCTTGAAGAGAAAACTATATAGTTTCCAGATCTGAAATAGATTTGATGTTTTGTCCATAGATCTTATCTAGATCTGAGTTTTAACTTCCAGTTGTTGAAGCTCCTTAAAAATAACGTTGTTGAAGCATTTATGCAAATATACATGTGTTCAAGCTCTCTATTCTGAAGATTTATTGCTATATTAACTCATGCCTTCTACTATATAATGAAAGGGCTTTATCATAATGCTGATTGCTGTTGTATTACTGAAATATAAGTCTCCTTGATGATCTCCACTGAACATCTGCTAAAACTACGCAATTCCTGAAGCACTGCTTGCATTTGACTGCAGCCTTCCTCTTTGGGTGCTTTTTAGCTAGTCTAGTTTTTGGGAGATCTGTTTAGTGAGTCTAAACTGATTTGTTTTTGATAAAACTCCATATATAAGTCTCATATAGCATAAATGAGAGGAAAAAAGTCCTGATCTACGTTATTTTTACACAGTTTTACTTATACAATGTTTCTCTTGAGCACCTTGTTGAAATTCCTGAAAAAGGATCATTACAGTGGTATTGGAGCTCCACTCTTGGCACAGCCTATGCTTGCCTTGGAGCACCAGTCATGCTGCATTCCGAAGAAGAGGATCCTCCCACTGAGAGGGAGAGGAGGCATCAAATTAGAAGTCATAAAAAGTATGACTCCACCACTGATGGCCCTGATAAGGGTCAAGACAAGGGGAAAGCCCCTGAATCTGTGAATGATAAGGATAAGGAAGTAGAGGAGTTTGCAAAAAATCTCTTGGAGACTATGCAAGATCTTGCCAAGGAGATAAAAGAGATGAGGGTAGATAGAATGAGGGAGTCCCTTGGGAGATTCCATCAAGGAGAAAGTTCTGAAATATCTCATTATGGGACTGGTCAACCTGTGAGTTTGCCACAAGACCACAGGCCTCCCAACGCTCTACTATGCCTACCTTCTTGGCTGTAGAGAATGAGGGACCGCAAGAACCAACCTCCCTGGAAGGTTACTTTATGGAATATGACTCACAAAGTCAGAGGTTCAAGGATAACCCAAGCTTTCAAGACTTTTGCATCTCAAGGACCGGAGGAGGCCATGGCAGCAGTACAGAGATGGAGGTTTCCTTCATGGGAGACACCACACTATGGGTAGGTTCTTTTTGCCCAATTTCGATGGAACATCCTCTTGTTCTACCAAAGCATGGGTGGAAAAGTTGGACATCTATTTCCAGTTGAATAAAGTTCCCGAAGTAGAAGCCATCAAGATTGTTGCGCTGAATTTTGAGGGTGAAGCCCACAACTAGTGGTTCCATGGACTATCTACATTGGGACACAGTCGTGTGCCTACATATGCTGAGTTCACTAGAAGACTAGTGGAGATATTTGATCGGAAAGATCCCGAGGCACCTTTTATAAGCCTGGCAAAGCTAAAGCAGACAGGAGATGCAGAGGCCTATATCTCTAAATTCCTGAGATTGTTAGTAATGGTCCCTGATCTATCTGTAGCAAGGAGAGTCTACATGTTCATTGATGGCCTGAAGGAACCTTTGCATGGGTTGGTTAAGTCTACCAAGCCCATCACTTTGCATGATGCCATTGAGAGAGCTAGAGATCTCCAAGATGCCTTGCCAAGAGCAAAGGCAACTTTCCAAAGCAAAGCCCCTCACTCTTCTAAGGGGAAAGAAGGGGAATTTGTTCCACTCAAGGAGAGCTCACTGAAGAAACCTCTTGACCTTGATCTCCGAAGGGCGCTGAGGAAAAAGAGATTGTGTTTCACTTGCCAAGAGCCATGGGTACCGGGACATAGATGTGCTGCTGGAAGGGCACACTATATTGAATTCTTCTCATATTTTGAGGAGGAATATGGGAATGATGGACCTAGGAGGGGTCACATCGTTGGTGATGATGAGGATGAAGATCAATCAGCATCCAAAAGTGAAGAGGGAGCCTTTGCTCCAACAAGTGGGACTCTTGCCTCTTTAAGAGAAGTGCCTAAGTACTGGACCCTAAGAGTACAAGGCTCAGTCATGAACTAGACAGTGTTTATTTTGATTGACAGTGGGGCCACCCACAACTTTATTGATGCTCACCTTGTGCAGAGGAGAGGAATCCCCTCTGACACTTTTGATGGGTTTTCTGTTTTGGTCCTAGGAGATAGAAACATGCAATGCATGAGATATGTTCCATCACTTTCTGTCACTATGGGATCCTACACCTTGGTGGACCATTTCTTTGTAGTTGACATACTATTCACCAATATCATCTTGGGTGTCCAGTGGTTGATTACCTTGGGGAAGGTTACCACTGATTGGAAGGCCTTGCAAATGGAGTGGGTGGACTTGAAGAGTGGGAAACCACAAATAATTCAAGGCATGCACACTTATCCTGCACCTGATGTTTCCACACAAACAACAGAGATGAATTTGTGCAATGGAAGCAAGGATATCACAGTTCCTTCTCTCGTGTTTATGAGAATGCTGCAAGGAACATTCCTACCTCATGGCAAGCCACTTGGAATGCCATTAGATTCTGATCATGTGGGGGAAGACTCACAAAGTGTTGCTCCAAGAATAGACCAAGCAAGGAGTGGAGCAATGAAAGAGAAAGCCACATCACTATGGGAGGAAGGAAAGGGGAGGATCAGCCTCCCAGAAAACAAATTTGGCATGCATAATGTCAAAGAAGCAATCAGCAACAAGAAAAACACCACCATAGATGTATCAAAAGCGCTGTCATTGTTGAGCTGTGTGGATCCATATTGGAGATCTCAACTCCTTGTGGAGTACTCCAAAGATCTTCACACCGGGATGATATTAGATGGCATGAAGCAAGGGGGAGGCTATGTGGTCCATGAAGGGGTCATCTATCATCTTGGTAAAGTATTCTTGTCTCAAGCCTCCAAGCTTAAGCAAGAGATACTACAAAGAGCACACAAAGAGTTCCTTTCCAGCTATATGCAGTCAGCAAAGATCTACACCCTAATCATGGGGAGTTTTGATTGGGAGGGTATGAAGGAGGAACTACATCAGAACTTACAAGAGTGCAATAGTTATGAGGAGATGGGGCAGCCAAAGGACTCTATGCAGGAGTCATCTCAGCCATCTCTTTCTTCTCTTAAAAGAGGAGAAATGCCCATGCCCAACTCCATGTGTGTGGGAGACTTGAATGGAAAAGAATCTGATCTTATGAAGCATGTTTATTTTTCTGATTTGACATATTATCTTACCATATGTATGCAGGCCATGGCTCCTACAAGGAGTGATATTACATGTAGATCTCATGGCATTGATGAGCCCAATAAAAATTCTAAATATGGCCACTCCCTTGAGGTGCAAGGGGAGATTCTTTATCATGATGGGTGCTTCCCAAAGGCACCTAACTTAGGTATCACTTTCAGCCATGTCAAAGTGACCCATGCAATAAAGGTGTGGTGGGAGTACCACTTACCACACTCAGATCTACTCAAGACAAGGAGTTCATTGCGTTGGTATCTTATGTGGGATTGTGACCCACCTCCTCAAGTGAAAATTTCAGTTTGCATATATGTGATTTTGCTTCCATACATAGATGATACATTGGTATTGTTTATGGGTTTGTATGGGCAAAGAGTGGGCAGTGTATATGTACCAGATGGGATGGAACTTCATCTTGTACTTCATGATACATGTTTTAGATGTGACATTGCTTCACCCATGCTTATTTCTGTTGAGTTTTACACTCCTGGAGGGATGGACTATGCCCCTATCATGTTAGTTTTGGAGGAGCAATTTTTTATGTATTGGCTTAATGAGCACTTGGCCCATGATGAAAGCTTGATCCTTGATGGTGCCATCAATGGAGGAGGAGAAGAACTACAACTCTCACCCTATCAGTTGCTTGAGGACAAGCAACATTTTGGAGGGGAGGACTGTAATGTTCCCACTTAGCCTTAGCTAAGAGGAACATTCAATTTTGTTTTAATTTCTGTCTCATGAATAAATGAATAAAGGAGGACATGTAAAACTCCTAAAAAGTCTGAATAAATCAATGCCCATGTGAACAAAGACAAATCAGGGCCATGTAAATAATCACTTGCAGGTGTGAAAGAGGTTTGAGCTAAAGACTGGGTCAACCTTGACCAAATCAACAACGTTGTCTAGGTTCATTACATCTCCAAAAGGGACAACACAGTTCTAGAAGGAAGCCTCTCATGTGAAAAGGGGCAACTCATCAAGATGGTTTAGGGTTTGCAAAATATTTCTCATCTTATAAAAGGAAAAGGAGGGTAGCAAGAGAAGGTTGTTGATTGATCATATTTCTGAGTATTTGTCTGCTTAGACAAATACCATTCTCTGTTGTTTAGCGGAGGATTGTATCTGGAATTCCTATGCAGGGATTTCACCTCTTCCTTTGAGGATTCAAGGAGGAAAGTTTGCTACATTGAACCACTATCAGGCTTGAGGCCAAGCTCCACCTTACATTACAGCGTTGCTCATCTTGAGGGTTGAGCTGTCTTGTGAGCTGCAGCAAGTGGGAGTCTAGATCTGCAGAGATCTAGTGTATTTTTGGGAGCCTCTTCTCATGGAAGGTGTTCTTTAACCTCTTGAAAGAGTGTCTCTACTTCTTGTACTTTAGATCTGCAATTTTACAGTAGTTTTCTATGTCATTTGAGCTACAGCGTTGTTCCATTGAGTAAACTGCGTTATTTATGTATGAGGGTTTACATGATGTCTCGCTCACAGTTTAGATCAGAGATCTCTAGTGCTGGGCTTTGCCTTCCACTTGGTGATCCATGGATTAGCTTGCTGATCTATGTTCTTTTCAGATCTGATCCATTGTAATGAAATTTTATATTCATAAATTTACTGCAGCAGTTTCCAGATCTGCAACTTGTTTCTCAGATCTACTCTTATTCATGCATGCTTTTGTCAAAATTCCAAGTTGATCTTGAAGAGAAAACTATATACTTTCCAGATCTGAAATAGATCTGATGTTTTGTCCACAGATCTGCTCTAGATCTGAGTTGTAACTTCCAGCTGCTAAAGCTCCTTAAAAATAACGTTGTTGAAGCATTTCTGCAAATATACATGTGTTCAAGCTCTCTTTTTTGAAGATTTATTGTTGTATTGACCCATGCCTTCTACTGTATAATGAAAGGGATTTATCATAATGCTGATTTGCTGCTGTATTACTGAAATATAAGTCTCCTTGTTGATCTCCATTGAACATCTGCTAAAACTGCGCAATTCCTGAAGCAGTGCTTGCATTTGACTGCAGCCTTCCTCTTTGGGTGCTTTTTGGCTAGTCTAGTGTTTGGGAGATCTATTTAGTGAGTCTAAACTGATTTGTTTTTTATGAAACTCCATATATAAGTCTCATACAACATAAATGAGAGGAATCAAGTCCTGATCTACGTTATTTTTGCACAGTTTTACTTATACAACGTTTCTTTTGAGCACCTTGTTGAAATTTCTGAAAAAGGATCATTACAAGGATGGAGAATGGTTTCCCTCAAGATAAATGATGTGAATTGAACTCGGGACCTCCTCCTTAGATCTCCCAATGAACTATACCAATGGTGAAGATATAATTCTTGCATGAGAATTCCTTTACACTGAACAGTGCTGCAACTCCGGCTAAACAGCTGAAGCTTGCAATCAGTCACAAGATTGAAGCAAGATGAATGAATGAATGAATCCTTTGCTGCTATCTCCTCCTTCTTATCCTTGGTGAGCTTTCCCAACCTGAGCCCCACTCATGGGTGATGTGAATTCCTTGAGAAGTTTCCTCCTTCAAAACTACGCTGCCCTAGTAGCTTTCCCTCCTCTTGTGACAATGTTGTTGACTAGGTCGACTATAGCTAGATCATTGCTTTGCCCCTCTTTCACACCAAAGAGGCCTTATTTTTTCCTCCTACTTCAACCCCTTTTCACACTGGGATATGTTTTATTATATTTCCTAATTTTTATTTCAAAAGTTGGAGCAGTTATAATATTCCAAGTAGCAGTGGCTAATTGGGAATATTACAGTCCTCCCCGCTCAAAATTTGCTTGCCAACAAGCAACAGTAAAGAAGGATGCTACAAGATCTTCTCTCCCGCTCAAGTGGCATCCTCATCTGGTAGATTCCTCCATCGAATCAGATACTCCTTGATGACTCTGTTTCTCACCTGCCTCTCCCTTGTGTCTAAGATTGCTTCTGGCTGCAAGATTAAGTGACCCTCATCATCAATAGGGGGGAGTTCCATGTTGGCAACTACATGCCTCCCAATGGCCTTCTTGAGGCAAGAGACATGGAAGATATTGTAGATCTTTCTCCCCTTAGGAAGCTCTAGCTCATATGCTACCTTACCGATACATTTGACCACCCTGTATGGCCCATAGAAACGTGGTTTGAGCTTTTCAGCTCCCTTCTCCTTGAGTTTGGAATGTTTGTAAGGCTGAAGACGCAGGTAGACAATATCTCCCACCTCAAACTGTCTCTCTATCCGACCATGGTCTGCATACATCTTCTGTTGGTTTTGGGCAGTGGTAATGTTGTCTTTAAGTACCCTGAGTATGTCTTGGTTCTCCTGAATCCAATCCTTTTCCCTTGGAGCTTTACTTGCCCCAAACATAACATCAGCAAATGAGAGTGCCTCATACCCATATAAGGCTCGGAATGGAGTCATGCCAATAGAAATATGGTGAGTAGTGTTGTAACAATACTCTCCCAAGTGGAGCCAACGCAGGCAAGCTTTATGCTGCCCTGCCACATAGTTTCTCAAGTAGCTTTCTAGCCACTTGTTCACTATCTCTGTCTGTCCATCGGTTTGGGGGTGATAGCTAGTGCTTGGAGTCAAATCAGTCCCCACTAACCGGAAAAGTTCCTGCCAAAAGCCACCCATGAAGCGGATGTCCCGATCACTCACTATGGTCCTTGGAAGACCATGGAGTCTGAATACATCTCTAAAGAAGAGCTCAACCACCTGTGAAGCAGTGTAATGTGTAGAGATGGCAAAGAAATGAGAGTAATTTGTTAGTCTATCAACAACAACAAAGATACAGTCCTTACCCTACACTGTCGGTAAGCCAGTGATGAAGTCCATATAGATACTTTCCCACTTCCCATCCGGAATTGGTAGTGGCTGCAACAATCCAGCAGGGTGAGTGTGCTCTCCCTTATTCTGCTAGAAAATGGTGCATTCCTTGACATGCCAAAGCACATCCTCCTTGAGACCCTTCCATGAGAATCTCTCTCTGATAGATCTGTAAGTCTTTGTGAAACCTTGGTGCCCGGCAAGTGGTGAATCATGTGAAGCCAGTAAGATCTTCTCCTTGAGCTTAGAATTCTTAGCCAAGAAGATCTGATCCCGGTAATAGATAACCTCATCCATCACTCTGAACCTCTCATCCGATACCACCCCATCAAGTATCTCACATGCAAAGTCATCTTTGGAATGCTCAACTAAGAGTCGAGCCTTCCAATATATATCCATGCCCCTCAAGGACAACGCTGTGGGTCTCCTGGATAGTGCATCAACTACTACATTGCTCTTCCCCTTTGTTGAGGAGGTAAATCCCCTCTGCGGACAGAGGCGATCCCTACTAGCCCAGCAGGGGTCTAGCAACAAACAAACAATGCTATGACGCAAGCTCCTAGTTACGAATGAAAGACTAAGCTCGCCAAGGAAAGGAAAACCTCTCCAGAGTCTCGTAACAATGGTCTCCTCGCTTGAATGGGCCTTAAGGGAAAGAAGGGATTCTTTACAGCACAAAGGCACTTGGGAATAGGGAGATGCAAAGCTTCAGCACTTCAAGACTAGCTTGCCATGGATCTCAGCAAGCTTTTATAGATGGGGAAGGAGGGAGTTGGGATCCCTATTATTATGGGATTGGCCCTATCAACAAGGAAGGTTCCATAGAAGGTGGCAAAACCACTTCCCTTCCATAGAACTCCCGCAGCCAAACCTTCCAACTCAAGATAGGTAATGGTTGTGAGTTTGTTTGAACTCAACTTCCGCCATCCATATTTAAAAAACAGTCCCTAAAATGGGTGGCGCGATTGCTGCTCTATGACAGAGCGCCAAGTGGCGCGACCTCTTTACAGGATTTCCCTGATTGGCGCGAGCAGTGAACTGTCTACCCGCGCCAATGCAAAAAAGAGCTGTTTTTCATGGATTTTGCAAGGAGATGTCTCAAGGGGAAATGAAGCTCATACTCAGAGGGATGCATTGATGATGTTTTCAAGGCATGACAGTGTTCACAAGTCACATAATGGGTCCTCCATTGTGCGGGACGGGGAATGGTAGGGACGGTGACAAATTACTGTGTAACAGATGCCCCCTAAAGCATGAGGCCCGAGAGAGAGAGGGGTGAAATGCTTTACGAGAACATGTCCAACTGAAGGCCCGCCGTCGGAAAACCTGCACAGAAAGATACAACTGATATCTCAAGCACATGATGTATATATATGGTATGGACGCAGCCATCCGAACAGAGTATGCTATAATCCGGATCTAGGGTATGGGCGCAGCCATCCAACTAAGATCAAACAAATAGACCCAGGTATGGTCGCAGCCATCCAATCAGTGAGTCATGTACATAATGATAATAATCCACAATCGCAGCCTGGATTACAACAGACACAATCCAGGGTCTTGTGCTCCATCTCGACCCAAACAAGTACAAGTTCGAGCATGTGAATATGTGAGCTGAAGTCGAACATGCAAGAACATCGTCTGATTACCAGCCAATGATGAAAGTTGTTAACAGACGCGAGAGAAACCACCAATAATGACGATGGTCCTCAAGGTACCACAGGTACAATATACGGCGTGTGAATAAATGAGCTGACGTCGAACACCCGCAGAATCATCCGATCGGAGGCCAATGATGAAAACCTCACGTCGAATGCGACGAACCTGCCATTGAGGCATGCAGGCTCCAAGGTACCATCAGGAGTCTCTAGACCAACTTCCCGGATAATGAGTTGAAGTCGACAGGAAGTGACCTTGATCGAAGGTGGGCCATAATGATTCCCACATCATCGACACGAGACAGAGGAACATAATGTTTTGTTGTGAATCAGGATCATATGAGAAACAGAGGAAGGTTGATATTCGCAGAGGTCAACTTCTCTTGGACATATAAACGGCACGACAATGGACTTGGCAGTATTTGACATCAACAGATCAAAGGTCATGGCGACGAGGCAGTGAACAGATGAGAGGTCAAAAGAGATTACCCAAACCCATGGAAGCAAAGTGAAACAACGAGATGAGATGTACCCAACCCGACATGAATGCAGACAAGTGCCATGTTCAAGAGCGACATACTGCCGACGACAACGACAATGGTTCCATTTTTCCCCCACCATTTCTGGCGAGTACCCCAATTATTTTTGATAACAAGCTTGAAGGGGATAGCATATGCTTGTGATATAAGTCCGCCCTTCGGGCTAATCCATCCTAGTGCATTTAACGAGTCCTAGGAAGGAGAAACTCGGAGAACGTCATTGCGACGGAATCCAATGTCATCAGGGTTTAACGAGTCTGACAAAGGAAGAACTCGGCGCCTTTTCATGTTTAGAGAGTTTGAAAAGACAGCGGAAAAGAAAACTCCACAGGTCCCTTTTCGTAAATAGTTCCCCAGATCCGAAAAGGTAGAAAACAATAACCGGGAAAACCTCCTAGTCGCAATAGGCTAGGGTATTCCTTTTTCGTAATCAATCCATCCCGGCCCGAAAAAGGGTTAAACTTATACCGGGTGAATGTCGATTCGTGTCCATTTTAACGAGATCGAAACGACAAGGGCCTCGGCGATCTTTTCATATTTAGAGAGTCAGAAAAGAGCTGAAAGATGACTCCAGAGTGACTTTTTCATGTATTTACCGAGCCCGAAAAAGTATAAAATACAACTCGTTTCCACCTTTTAAGTTGCAAAAACCTGTCACTGCACATACCCAACAAGCGTAAAATCCATTTTCGACATAATACATGCAAATATTTGACAAGAAATAACTTTTAAAACTCATTTTAACGTCGAAAAGTTATAAATATGTCCAATGGTAAAAAATGAAATTACTTTTTACTATTTACCTTGTGGAGAGCAACAGTGGTCCATTTGGAGCAGAATCTTCTGACGGTGATTGCGACCAATCCAGGCAACCATTCAGCGTCTCGTCTGTGACAGGTAAGAGGCGCTCTTTTTTCTCTTTCTTTCCATGCATTTTTTAATGATTTCCCCTTAGAAATCAGCTCTGTAAGGGCACCTTTGAAATTTTAGGGCCGGGCCAAGTGGCGCGGGTATCGGGCACGGACCCGCGCCACTGAGCTCTTTTTACCAAAGGGCCCGCGCCACATGGCGCGACTGTCAGCAAAACAGTCGCGCCAGCGGCGGAACCCAAATTTCCGCCCAAAATTCCACTATTTATGCCAAATTTCTTGAATTTTGAAGCTCACAAAGGATCTAATTAGGGGTTTTGAACCATGTGAATGCAGATAAACAGTCAGAATGGCAATTGAATGGAAGGAACGGGAACACGGAGATGAGGACGAAGAGGCCATACAAAGCCAAGCATGTATGAATGCTCTGAGAGACTGTGGCTTAAAAAAGTTCTTCCTCACGCCATGCTTACGAGCTCAGCCTGAGCTCCTCCAATATCTGATCAACCTCCGGGATGAAAATGACCAAGTATTCAGAATACGAGACCAGGTGTTGGAATTGGAGGTCGCTGACATTTATTTCGTTACTGGATTATCCCGCAGGGGTCCAATCCCTGTACTGACTGGGAGCAGACCATCAGTGGAGAAGATGGAAGAAGTAATGGCGCGGGTGTGCCGTGGGGCACAAACAGGAACAGGGAGTAAGAAGGTATACATCTCAACCATCCCTGACCTAGCACTGAGAGTTGTACTCCACACCATTACGCGGGCTGCTGGATCGCAGGCACCGCACGAGGCTACAAGGACTCAACTCTTACTGGCCTCAGAATGCATGGGTCCCCGACTGTATGATTGGGCAACAGCCGTCACGATCAACATGAAAAGGCAGCTCACAAAGTGCAAACGGGGCAAACTGAAGCAGTTTGGGTATGGTTCCATCTTGGTATCGTTCATTCTGGAACGCATACCAACCTTCCAGGGCCCAGAGGCCCATGTGGCGAGTCCGGTACCACGAGAGCCGAGAATGGCTCGCTGGGCAGCACTGATGCCCAGATCTGGAGGCGGGCAACAGATGTCCTGGAAGCCCGAGTTCTTTAGGTGGTTACGGCGCCAACTGATCGTTGTGGAAGATTGGCCCTATGCGGGAACTGACTTTACAGGGGACCCAGATCTCCCGCTACCAGAAGGAGACCACTGGGATGAAGAGCTGGGTAAGACCTCATATTTTTGTTTTTATATTTATATGTTTTTTTTGTTAATACACACTTGTCTTAACACAATTATATATGCATGCAGATGTAGGACCTGAGAGACCAGCCGGGATGTCTCCTATCTTCCGGAGGACACAACTCGCCCCTGAGATCCAGGGGGAAGGTACCGGAGGAGAGGCACTGGTTCAGAACCTCGAGGGGATCGTCCATGGGATCCCAGACTATGCCCAACTGTCAGATGTACCGATGGAGTACCAGCGCCATATGGTGGGAGTCCCAAACCGGCTCCACCGAATCCTGAGGCGGCTAGTGCGTGCGGTGACGTGCTATCATGAGCACCATGCTGATTAGTCTCTAGGGTTTAGCCACACCTATTTTTTGAGAGACACAGTGTCTCCGGATGTATTAAGACACTTATGTATATTTTTTGAGTTTTATGTGACACACTTCTATGTAAACATTTCGATATCTATATACATGCATATCTATTTCTGGATGAGCCTTCTTTACATGTGATGATGATTTATAAATTGCGCAAATGTCTATCTAACACCAAATTTGCTACTGCATCTGTTAATGTATTCAAATGCCTGGGTATATGATGATATGTAATATATTCAAAATTCCTTTCCAGTAATCGAATACGCAAATACAATCGTAAAATGGACGGGTTTCTTACCAAATAGTGCCCGTTCAGCTGCAACACTACAAGCTGTGAATCTAGGTACACGAGCAATTCACGGATACCAAGGTTTACTGCCTCGGTTAATAATTCCAACACGGCGCTATATTCCGCGATATTGTTCGTGGTATGCCCTAAACAAACACCTTGCAGGTCGATCAACTCACCAGCAGGATCGTAGATTACCCAGGCTGCAGAAGACAGATTCCTGGTACTGCGGGAGGCACCGTCCGCGAAACCAACAAATGGATGAATAGACATCTGCACAACCAGGAAGACCCGATCAGCAGAAAGATGTTTACAAAGCACACCACACCATGCACACAAATGACAATCACACACCTATGTACACACACCATACCAAGAAATCATTTCAGGCGTAGTACTTCTTAAGGTACAGCCCATTTCTGGGCTGCGCCAATGGAACTCCTTCGTAGTCTATAAGCTCGTAGGCCCCATTTTTCAAAACACGTTTTACTATATAGGAACCGTGCCACATGGGCTGGAGTTTACCGGCACCAAGCTTATCATGTGCCTGATCGTACAAGAGGACTAGGTCTCCTTCAATGAAAGAACGGGGAGAAACAGATTGATCAAAATGAGATTTGACCCTCTTCTTTTGTGCTACGATGATCAAAGCAGCTAGACGACGGGTTTCATCCAACCGTTCGAGATACAGAAGACGCTCTTCCTCAGGAGAAGTACCCGGTAAGAGCTTCACAGCTAACTTAAGCGAAGGAATTTCACATTCAACCGGCAAAGTAGCTTCCAGACCATACACCAGTTGGAATGGTGTGAATCCGGTTGCACTTTTAGCAGATGTTCGGTACGCCCAGAGAGCTGAGAACAGTTGGAGATGCCAACTGGACTTATGAATCCCAACTGTTCGTTGAAGCATGGTGACCAAAACCTTGTTCACTGCTTCAACCCGACCGTTCGCTTGAGGGTAGTATGGCGTTGAGCTGTCGTGACGCAGGCCCAACGCAGCTGTCAGCTCCGCCATCATGTAATCGCGGAAATGAGTACCGTGATCAGTGACGATAGCTTGAGGAACCCCGAATCATGCAATAACATGGTTGAATAAAAATGAAGCAGTCGTTCTTCCGTCAGCAGCCAGTGTAGGCATCGCCTCGGCCCACTTAGTGAAGTAGTCGACGGCGACAATGATATACGCATGCCCCCCGGCCGAGTGAGGGTTACACGTCATAAAATCCACGCCCCATTTCGCGAAAGGGCCGACGGTAATAACGGGATGCAAAGGCAACGGCGGCGCGCGCATCTTGCGCTGAAAAATCTGGCACGGATGGCATTTTCGAACTGCAGTGATGCAATCCTTGAATATAGACGGCCAGAAGTAACCTGCCCTCAGAATCTTTTGGGCAGTGGCATATCCGGACATGTGTCCACCACAGGCGCCACTGTGGCAGTCATTCAAGACTTTCTCAGCCTCGTCCAAGGTAAGGCATCGTCGGAGCACCGAATCTACTCCAATACGATATAGGGTATCTCCCACTATGCGGTAGGGTTGAGACTGGTGCCGAATCCGACGGCGTGCAGCTTTATCCAACTCAGACCGGAATGTCGCGGTCTGAAGATACACTATGATGTCCCCGTACCAAGGATCACGAGTATCAATAAGAAACAACGTTTCGTCCGGAATATGATCTTCAGAGTGTTCAGGAAGAGAGTCTGTAGGGAAAGAACATATCAAATCCGCGAAGACCAGTGATTTAGTTGACTTGGCAGTGGTGAACTCCAAATCAAACTCCTGCAGGATGACGATCCATTTGGAGTACTTTCCCCCCAACAATTGTCTAGAAAGAATATATGTCATGGGGTTGCAGTCTGAAACCACTGTTATCGTGCGCAAAAGGATGTAATGGCGAAAGCGCTGTACAGCGTGTACGGCTGCTAAGGCCAACTTCTCAACATGTGCGTAACGCGTTTCCGGGTCAAGAAGGTTCCGAGAGAGGTAATAAACAACATGTTCGTCACCGTTCTCGTCATCCTGCACCAAGACCATGGCGATGGTGTTTAATGCGGCGGCTAGATACAAAGTAAAGTCGCGGTGGTAGTCCGGAGGACGAAGCAACGGAGCATTGACTAGCAATGTCTTCAGCTTCTCAAAGGATTCTGGAGCGATTTCGTCCCAATGAAAGGGAACATTCTGCTTTAACAAACGAGTGAATCCTTTGGCCACCTCGGCGTAATTCGGGATGAAGCGCCTAAGAAAATTCGCTTTCCCTTGCAGACTCTGCAACTGATAAAGGGAGGAGGGTGACGGAGATTTATAATGGCCTCAACCTTCAGAGGGTCGAGGTGAATTCCGTCTTTCGAGACTATAAAGCCTAAAAGACGGCCAGAGTCGACGCAGAAGACGCACTTATGAGGATTCAGCCTAATATTGTAGCGTCTGCAACGAAGAAATATCCGGCGAAGATGTTCCGGATGATCCTCTCGCTTACCCGAATGGGCAGGCAAGTCGTCCAGATAAGGCTGGACAATATGGCGAATATCATGAAAAGCATATGACATGGCACGTTGAAACGTGGCGCCAGCGTTCTTTAAGCCGAATGGGAGTTTTTTATATGCAAAAGTGCCCCACGGACAGATGAATGTGGTCTTATGTTGATCCTCAGGTGCAATGTTAATCTGGTTGTAACCTGAGAAACCGTCCATTAAGGAGTAGATCTCACTCCCGGCGCAATCGTCGATAATATGATCGATGAACGGAGTGGGATAATTGTCCTTAGGACAGGCGCGATTGATATCGCGATAATCTACACAGACTCGAATGGTACCCTGCTTTTTATCGACAGGGACGATATTGGACACCCATTCTGTAAGCGGAATAGGATAAATAAACCCCGCGTTCAGAAGTTTTTCAACCTCTGCCTTGATAGCGGCGGCTTTCCGAGGATGCATGGGACGCAAGCGTTGGCGCACGGGTTTCGCACCTGGATAGGTTGGAATCTCGTGCACGACAATACTAGGATCAATTCCCGGCATTTCCTCGTAGGACCACGCAAAAACATCTCTGAACTCCTTGAAAAGTTCCGTATAGACCTGAATCTCCTCGGGAGAACAAGTCACACCCACATGAATGTTCTCAACAATCCCTGGTTTAACAGAGATGTTGATAGGAACCGTTTGAGTAATGTTACTCAGATTGCCTTCCGAAAAGACCTCATGCGTCAAGATCGGTGTTTGAAGAGGAGGGGAAGGAACCTGAGTAGCATAGCGCTTTAGACAGCCAGTCATTGCCCCCAAGCTAGGCATAAACGAGGAACGATGATGCCTATCGCCCCAGGGTAGCTCCTCCAGAGACATAGTTTCAATGATAGCCTCATCTGAGGGAAAAATCTCTCTAAGAGGATCAGGCGAATCAGCCTGACCAAGCCAGGGGAATTGTGAGTAGACGTCAAGAGCCATGCTCATCGGAGCATGCTGAGGAGGTGGAGGGTCCGATGCAGCAACAATCTCACAGTAGCTGATCTCTACCGGCGTTAAAGGCATGGACTCTCCAAACTCATATACCTGCTCAGGTGTA
Source organism: Pinus albicaulis (assembly GCA_034641835.2). NCBI lineage: Eukaryota > Viridiplantae > Streptophyta > Pinopsida > Pinales > Pinaceae > Pinus > Pinus albicaulis. The sequence goes on along the minus strand of CM076570.1, from coordinate 937,954,805 downwards.
GGAATCAGCCAGGGGTCATCAGTCCTGGACAACATGTTGACTTGAGCGGTATTCGGTGGCGGCGCAGGGAAAATACCCATGAGGACCGGGTCTTTGAAAAGACCAGGTCCTATGCTGTCTGGTGGATTCGGAATTTGATCCACATACGGCACGTTGTTCTCGGAGCTCGAGGTAAAAAATGACAACTGGTCTACTGTGACAATCTTGCCCTCGTGAGGGAACTTGATGAATCGAAAGATAGTAGACGGCACGCAGAGCATGGCATGGGTCCAGCTGCGGCCAAGAAGTATATTGTAGTTGAGTTTAGCGTCAACCACTTCTACTTCCACGTTGACAGTTTTTCCCTGTAATGTAATCGCCAGATTCTCGAGAACTCCCAGGGGTTTAGATTCCCGGCCATCAAATGCCTCAAGGGCATTGGGAGATGACGATAAGGTTGGAGAGCCGATGGCTTTCCAACAAGCGGAGGAAATAACACAAGTAGATGCACCCTCATCTACGACGGCTCTGTGAACGTTCAGACCGTTAATCCCGACTTGAATAACCAAAGCGATTTGATGTGGAAGCCGGGGAGTAAAATTCTCCATATCAAAGGTGAGAAGGCTTGAGTCGGCGGGGTCAATACCACCGATGGCAGACAGCAAAGCCTTATGTTGTGAAGGACAACTTTGAAGAACCTCAAGTGCAGACATGGCACATGGCGCCTGTGCCAGATCCTCAACGATGCTATAATGTTGAGCGGCACGAGCATTTGGATTATAATAGGATCTCCGAAGAACACCCTTGGGAGGTGGCTTCACAACGGATTCGAGAGTCGGCTTCTCAATTTCCAATGAACCAGAAGCAGATGCGGGAGGCGGTCCATCCGCCACTGCCTTCCCGGGTGCCTGCTGCTAATTATTGTAATCCTTGGACCTCGTAGCGATAGTGATAGGTGCATTAGTCTTCATCATGAAAACTTGAGACCCAAACGGTGCAGATGATGAACCTTGTTCGACCATCTGGGTCTGCTGAGATGGAAATGGCTCCTTTAAAACAGCCGGAGTTCCCTTTAAGCCTTTAAGAAGTTGACTGACTTCGGATCGTCTTGGACAATCTTTAGTGTAATGGTCACCTTCACAGATGAGGCAAGGAAATTTCGGCTTACGTTGTGAGCCATCCTCAGATCGAGATTTAGATTCCGGTTTTGGGGCATCAGAGTTTGATTTGCCTTTGCCCTTCTTCTTCCCCTTGGAGGATTTGTCCGCAGGATTGGCCTGAACGGCATTTACCTCCGCGGTTTTACCAGAATCGGATGAGGCGGGATTAGCAGAGGTATTGTTGGAAGAATTGGCCTTCTGCTTCCCATTCGAAGATTTCTTCGAATTTTGAGAAACGGAACCAATGACACCATCCACCGTAGGGGTGGGCGGGGCCTTTTTGGCTCCGGGCCGTGGTGCATCAGGCAGGATGTCATAAAGCGTGCCAGATTGTGAATAAACAAGATCAAAGTACTGGGCACGCGCGATAGCTTGTTCCTCCGTCACACACGCTCCCATCGCGATATCCTGAGCGATTTTGTTCACAAAGGAGGTGGTGAACCAGTGAGTCAAAATCTGATCAGGTATGTGAAACTTGATCAGTCGACGACGGCGCAGCCACTCATGGATGTGATCCGAGATGTGAGTGGCCGAGTCCTGCTTCAGGGAAGACAGGAGGTGCGTCCCAGTCTCATACCGGACTGGTAACTGGAAATGCGTGAGGAAAGCCATAGCTAACGAGTTGAAATCCTGAAAAATGCCACGAGATAGCTCTATGTACCACTTAGCAGCAGCTCCTGTTAACGTACGCTGGAAAAGACGCAAACGAACCGAATCGTCAGTCCAAGAGTTAGACGAGCACCAGAGGTGATACGTCATCACATGCGCCTGGGGATCTTCTCCAGATTTGCCCTCAAACTTGGGACAGTCTCCTGGTATCTTGGTCGGAACCGGGGGCCAATATGGATTATGAGCAATCGGATCATTGGTCAACTTCGAAACGTCCGGTAGATCCAAGGTAGCCAGGAACGGCAATGGAGGGTTAATTCCCATGCCAGTCCCAGAATAAGGTCCGGTACCCATGCTCCACGATGGTTGTGAATATCCCCGCCCCCATGGGTTCTGTCCCGTAGGATTCTGACCGTGAGGGGCATAATTCGTATAGCCAGACTGATTTGGTTGCTGGTAACCATTGTGTGGGGCCTGATAACCAGGGTTCGAGCCCTGATTAGGCGTCTGCCCCGTATAAGCAGCGTTTGGATTTGGCTGCTGAGCATAGTTAGAACCGGGTGGAGGAGGATGATACTGAGAGCCTCCAGAGTGGTTATAGTTCGGTTGAGATTGACCATGAGGATAATAACCACTCCGAGGATGAGTAGACTGCTGATAAGTGGAACCCTGCGGAGCCTGGTACGTAGGGCGTAGCTGTTGATTTGGCTGCGGCATTGAGTGAGAAGGCTGCTGAGCAGAGTGAACGGAATGAGAGGGCTGCCCTGAATGAACAGGTTGACCCGAGTGAGGGGGCGGCCCTGAATGAACAGGTTGGCCCGAATGAGGGGGCGGCCTTGAATGAACAGGTTGGCCCGGATAAACAGGCGGCGCTGGTTGCGCAGGCTGACCTGGTTTCAAGTGAGCCCCAGGTTGCATCGAATAAGCCGGTTGGCCTGGAGGCGGGACACCAGGTTGTACCGGATGACCCGGTTGGCCTGGTGGTGGAACAGGACCAGGTGCTTGCTGGAAACCAGTTTGACCTGAAGCAGAACCATAAAGTGGTCCCGGCTGATATGCAACGTTAGAGACAACAGGATATTGCGGTTGCATCGGTAAAGAAGGCTGGATTTGCCCCCCAGGTCCATAGGCCGGTCCCTGTTGATACCCCGGCTGAGGCTGAGCAGGTTGACCAGCAGGGTTATAATATGGTCCTTGCGGGTTATAGAATGGCCCTTGCTGGCCCACAGAGTAGCCTTGAATGGGCTGTCCTTGTGGGTCGTACTGATAGCCAGGTTGTCCTGCAGGTTGACCTTGGAAAGGTTGTGCCTGCAAGTTCTGAGCCTGGTTGTACGGTAAACCTTGAACATAAAGATAGGCCTCAGGAGTAGGGAGACGCAAAATGTCCCCATGCTCGTCAAGCTGACCCGGAAAACCATACACGGGAGTGTCGTCTTGTGCATAGTGCGAAAAGAAAGATCGGTAAGGATCTTGGGGGAGCTGTCCAGCTCCGGCGTTCGGCTGCTGTAAAAACAACCGATACTCCTCCGGAGAGATATTCTCCGGTATAACAATAGCTAGATAAATGTCCTCTGGAGTTGGCCCAGATCTAGTAGCAGATGCTGAGGCAACAGCAGAAGAGGCAGCCACACAAACAGTGGGTCGCACGGGAACAGAAGTGACGGGCGTCGAAGGAGACACCCCGGGTGTAGCGGCGGCTGGCCTCGAAGCAGGAGATGATATTCCCATAGAAGCAGCAGCTGAAATAATCTGACCCAGAGATCTGTATCCCTGTGGCAAAGAAGGACCAGCTGACGATGTGGTAGCCAGCTCAGACTCGTCTCCCTCGAACAATCTACGAGGGATGCGCTGATAGTCATCAGACCCGGGAATTTCCTCACCAGAATCACTTATGGTTGATCCTGCCGCTAAATCACGCAGAAGACGGCGAGGACTAGGAGGAAAAATAGCAGCAATAAACGGTGAACCCGATGTAAGAGAAAGGAAATCAGCTCCTAATCTCAATTCAGACACAGGGTCCGAAAAGGGCCAGTTGAACTCAACTGGTTCTCCAAAGGGTTGCTCGGCGAGGACCGGTCCCCCGTCAGGGAACTTGGAGACAACAGGCTGCTGTGGTTCAACAGAAGGCTCAGAAGCCTCTGAAGAATCGTCCGTGTAAGGACTACCAGTAGACGAAACCGAGGGTTCCGCCACCGTGACAAAAGACTAGAAGAAGAGAGCACACACACACACGGGCTGAAAACGAATTAAGACACACGATCAAACAATCACAAGCAATATCTAAACGGGTGTGTTATCGTGGGAGATTGATTTTACCACATTGGAAAATAAACAAATTCTACCGTTTCATGTTTTAAGAGTCGAGAAGCGATAAAAAGATGACTCTATCTCTTTCAGAGTTGATACAAGCGTGAAAGGACAAGCGCTTGACGGTCTTTTCAAGTTTAGGGAGTCAGAAAAGACCAAATGACTGCTCAGGAAAAACTAGGCACAAAGGGTGTACCAAATATCCGTGAACCGCAATATACACCTTGGTTTGAAAAATGAAACAGAAATCGACCAAGGACTTTCCGTACGTGCAGGTAGTCTCCCCGAATGCTGTGTTCGGTGTATCACGGGTATAGGGCGGCAGACTCGGCTTCCTATGGATAAAGGATTGAAAACCTATAGGGGTCTCCCTTTATATACGCGACGGTATGGGGAGCGCAAGTCCGTACTAGCGCTGTCTAAAGCCAAGAGGCGGACGACAGCTGCTAGGTTTAACGACGCCGAAACACGTCTCTAGCCTAGACCTTCTAAATATGTTGCGTTAAGTTCCAATGTTGCCTTAGGTTAATTGAATAAATTTTACAGTTGATCTTCAATTAAGTTCCAATTTCCAGGCCCTATCGTATGTAGTGTCTCCTAAATGCAAGCTATATGCCACGGTGCAACATTTCGTTCGATGAAAACTAGTTAAATGATAGTTGAGAGCTTTTATACAAACGAAATGAACGGAATACAAACAAGAATATCTCTAATGCAACTAATGCAATTGCACACTTTTCATTCAAACACTAATCACTAGCAATATGGAAAAGATCACAATTCGCACTAATTTAACAAAAGCAAAAGAGATTATATATATTTTTTTTTTGATTTTCAATGTTTAATGGCTAATGTGCACTGAAAACAAAAGGAACAATTTGAGAAATGATATCTAAGAGAGCGAAGCAAACAACATTCACTAAACGAAGCAAGCAACCAAATCTCTAAATCGACCCAAAGTCCCTCAAAGCAAAGAAAGACTCGAAAACTTCCGATGGACCATGTGATCTAGGTCCAAAGCAAGGCAAACGAATTCTGAATGAAGGAATGAACAATCACTCAAAAGACGCAGCAAAACAATCAAAGACTGTTAAGAGAGCGTGGAGAATCAATCAACAAGTTGACAGGACAATCAAGACACCAAAACTCCCAAGGAGGGCTCGATTCACTATGCCACTAGATGCCCTAGGGCTCAAATCGTGAAATCGATAGACAAAGGCAAACAACCAAAGGATAGCGATGAATTCCAGTCAAACAAGACTCCAACATACTCAGACAATCAGGAAATCAAGAAGAAAAGTACTGGTCAAGCTCAGAAAGCCAAAAAATGAAGAAACTCAAAAAAGTCACAGGGGTGGCGCGACTGTGGCCTTGAAACTAGCGCCAGAGGCCGATTGGCGCGACACAGACAAATGCAACAAGCGCCAAGTGGCGCGACTGTCGGGTTAAAACCCGCGCCAGTCGAGTTCTTCAATAAAAATTAAAAACAAGCTATTCTAAAAGTAGACCAATACAAGCTAAGCAAACCAAGAGGCTAAAATAATGAAAGAATCCAACCCAGAAGGTTCATCAAGCAAGGAGAAACAATCAAAGCGAACCAATCATAAATGGGACAAGGAAAACCGGATGCTCCCCAGTGGAGTCACCAATTTGTTGAGGAGGTAAATCCCCTCTGCGGACAGAGGCGATCCCTACTAGCCCAGCAGGGGTCTAGCAACAAACAAACAATGCTATGACGCAAGCTCCTAGTTACGAAATGAAAGACTTGGGATAAGAGCCTACCTGGATTCCAACGCTAGATCCGAAGAAGAAGATGTCCCCGTCCTTCAGCCTTGGCAGATCACAATCCTTCCACGATCTCCGTGGATGAACACCTGCACACAGAAGAAACGAACAGATACATGCATAGGAACCAGCATACGTAACTAAACATCGGTCAGAAAAGATATTACTCGCATTAACATGATGGAAAAAAGGAGTGGAACCATAATCATAGTCATCTATTAAAATGATAAACGAATAGAAGTTACAACCAAGTTCTGACGTCGCAGCTTCCTTCGAACGGGTCTCCGGTCGTCCACGTCTCGCAAAGCTCGCCAAGGAAAGGGAAACCTCTCCAGAGTCTCGTAACAATGGTCTCCTCGCTTTAATGGGCCTTAAGGG
>CM076570.1:937159268-937220049 GCA_034641835.2 Pinus albicaulis | reverse complement strand
GATATATAAGAATCACGGATGAATACAACAGGTCGCTAGTGATTTATAACTTAGCCTATTTAGTTCGGGTTGACTACCAAAGCTGTAAATTTGACCAAACTGGTTGGAATCTGGTTATTTTTTACCAAAAAATTTGATGGTAATTGCTTTTAAATTTTGTTTTTTTAAGTAGATATGGATTATGGTTTCAGCACTATTAGAAATATTTTAGGTACTCAAAATTTTAAAACTAGACCACTCAACTGGGATTTTTAAAAAAATCAAAATTTTACCAAAATCATTTAGAAATTTCCATTATTTTGGGGCAAATTTACCACCTCGTTACAGTACGTCGCAATTTACGTCTCAATGACAAAGTAAGCATGCTCATGCACTCATTTATTCCAATGCATTAATTTCACCCATTCCGAAGTTTGACTGCTTTCCTTCCTCGTCTTCAAATTAATTGACGATACAGCCCGTTGATCATTTAATTCACCTTCATCATTCAATGTCACGCACGGGAAGTTGATCTCTAACCTTCACGTGCCTTCTCTCCTGCATGCACACATATATGACAGTCCTTGTCATATATTCGAAGCTCTGCTGATCATCGCAGCAGACTCACAGATAATAGACAAAACTTCAAGCCAACATGACAGATTGAAACACATAACATAATATGAACAAAACAAGATTGAAGAAACAAATAACAGATGGAACATGTAAAGAGATAAAATGTCTGTTTAGCTTCAAGGTTGACCAGTCTAAGCCTTAAGGTACCCCTCTAAGGCAACATTGTCTCTAAGACTTACATAAAGACTGCTTAATGAGCCAAGAAAGTCTCATAATAAAATGACTGTGCTGACCTCTTTCTCAGTTACACAACCAAAACATTTATGTTCAGATTTACAAAACATACCATAGATATTGGAACTCTATCACTACTTTGGAACTCTATCACTACTTCAAATCTTTTGCTCAATTACAAAACCAAAACATTCATGCTCATATTTACAAAACATACTATTTAGCTTATAGGAGATATTGAAACTCTATCACTACTTCAAATCTTTTGCTCAGTTACATAACCAAGACATTCATGTTCAGATTTACAAAACATAATATTTAGCTTATAAGAAATATTTAAACTCTATCACTACTTCATATATATTGCATGAAATTACATGTTGGGCCTATTTTTTTTGTGCACTTATACATATATTCATTTCCAAAAGAAATCATAAGCATGACTGTTGTTTCGTGCACCTCTACAAATATTATTTTCCAAAAGAAATCATATGCCTAATAATTATCCCTTTTATGTATATGTAGATACATATTCCTCTAACACATAAATCATTATTTTTTGCATATTTCTTTTAAGGAATTCCAACATAAAATTAGTTGTACTTTAACGTAAAAAACATATTATTTTTAAAGAAATCAAGCTCACTGTCTTTTTTTGCTTTTCATGCATGGGAAGAACCTATTCATTCTCAAGAAAACAAATAAAACAATATTATATTACCATGCAATTTTTCTTTACTTATCTTTGTATGCACTTTTTCCCAAGAAAATGGACACTTTCCTTTCTTTTAAATGTAAAAATGTTTGAATTGGAATTTTTTTTCAAAGATAACTAATTCAATAGTAACTATGCATAGTGGTTGTGTTTCTTTTCAAGCAAATACATAAACTTCCCACAACAATTGTTATTCCTTTTATGCATGCAAATTACATTTCTCTAACAAAAAAATGATATAATACAATGATGCATGAAAAAAATTTCATTATTTAGAAAAATATTATATGAATCACATAATATTTTCAAAGGAAACGTGACTTGATGAAGCCGTAGCCACAAATTAACTTATAATCATGGACTAGTGAGTTAGGACCCACATATATTCATTTTTCTTTATACATCGGAATATAAAATATCAGAGTTAATAACATACATACGTGAAAGCGATCAACATCGTTCTTTATCATATAGAGCACATAACCAAAACACTTTCATACATGCGGGACCTCCTTACTGGCGGGTCCCATGCTCTCCCGACCAATCGCAACACATAGCAATCGTTGCCTGCAACTTTAAACTCTTAACAAATACGTTAACAAAAAACCCTTGTGAAATGCATTGTAGCGTAGTATTGGCACATGGCTGCTCCTCATTCGCGTCGCGGTTCTCACATATTACCCCATCGCGTCCTCCCGCTCTTGCTTAACTTGCGAAATCTATTAACTCGTAAACTCTTCGATCACCGATGCGAAACTGCGCCCTGCCGAAACGCGTCCTCACTTCCTCAACTCATCTTAACCGCCCATCTATTGTCTTCAAATCTACGATCTAATCGCATTCGTCCGCTCACCTTCTCATGGATCTTCTCGCCCCTTCTGCCCGCATTGATCTCTCCCGTCGAACCTTAAAACTTTTGAATCTGCGATTCAATCCGCACCGTTGGTCCCTCACTTAGAATTCTTCTAAGTGTTCTGCTTTTTATTCGATCTTTCCTCTTAGGTTGTTGCCGCTCTGCAACACTTTTTCCTCCGCGCTACTCCTCCGTTATTCCTTCCGACTTTGTTCGGAATTTTTCATCATTACTTTGTTCAATCTCTACCATATCTTTGTCTATCCGAAGTTCTCAAAAACTTCATCTTCTCAGAATCTTTTCCTGTGAAAATTTCACAAGAACTGCTTTCTCACGCTCGATCTTTCTATGCATTAATAAAAATACAATACATTAAAATTTATCTTTTAAAATTCAACTAACCAATATCGTGAACACTGGATAGTTCAACTCAACTTACCAATATCATGAGAGTTCAACTCAACTTACCAATATCATCAGCACTGTTATTCATATCAAAATATCAGATATATTCATGATATATAAGAATAATAGATGAATACAACATGAAATCAAAATTGTACCAAAATCATTTGGAAATTTCCATTATTTTGGGGGTAAATTTACAACCTCGTTACACTACGTCGCAATTTAATTGAATCAATGACAAAGTAAGGAAGCTCATAGACTCATTTATTCCAATGCATTCATTTCACCCATTCCAAAGTTTTACTTCTTTCCTTCCTCATCTTCAAATTAATTGACCATACAGTCCGTTGATTATTTAATTCACTTTCATCATTCAATGTCATGCATGGGAAGTTGATCTCTAACTTTCACGTGCCTTCTCTCCTCGATGGACACATATATTCGAAGGTCTGCTGATCGTCGCAGATTCACAAATAATATCGACCATGATCACGAGCTTACTCTCGCTCTCTTTAATACGTCTCCAGATCGGGAATCATGATACATTCGAATGTTTGCCGATAACGAGTGATGACGCCTGCCATGATCACGAGCTTAGCCTCTCTCTATTTAATACTAAACCCTCCTTTATGATTACCATATCAAAAGATTCAAATTTTTAATGGAGCCTAATTCTCTAACACTAATCCTCTAACTCTCCGACTGACATAGGCTGAGTACAGGATCGTGAAAAAACTGCATTACAACATCTCCATAAGCTGAGTACATGATGGACATATATGCTCCATATCAATATCAATGGCCTACATTACGACATCTGCCCTATAAAGTACCCTGTGAATTAGATTCTGTAAATTTACACAGACTCTGGCGAGTCAGTGGCGATGCTACTTAAAAAAAAGCATTGCCAGCGGCCAAAAATATGTAGAAACATAAAAGTCCTGACGCTCATTTATTTATTAAACTTTAATAAGCATCCATTCATAATCAAAACACTTATTTTATGGTATATTTTATTTTATTAAATTAAAAGAAAATCATAAAATGATTATTATTATTATTATATTAGTTTAACATTTTTAATTTAAAAAATGTGTAACACCTAAATAATAAAAAAATAAATATAGATAATAAGAATTCAATAATACTTTTAGATAAATTATTAAACCTTTTATGCTAATTACTACTTAAAAATATTTCATGAATCTTTTATGGAAATAAATATCTATAATTCTTTTAATAATTAAACAAAAGCCATAAAATCTACATTTAAAAATATATTTCGAAAAGAAGCACTTTTATTTATTTAATGAATAAGGTTTGTTACATTAATATATTTAATTAATAAATCATGAAAAATTAAATGATGATGATGATGATTATTGATGTCCACTGAGACCAAACTTTGGTCTATTGGACCAAAAAAAACTAATTATTTAGTTTATTTTACAATTGTACTCCTATGCTTAAAGGGCTTGGAGAGAAGCATCCCAAGCTCACTATAATTTTGACATGTTAAAAGGCTCAGAAGGTCGGTATTGTAACAAAGGTTATGGAATTGAGATCTAATGTGTGTGTACGCAGAGCACCCTAAGAGGAAGTGATTTTCATCCTCAATGTTCATATTCTCACAGAGATGGTAGATCCTTTCCACCCATGGTGTTTTAGGAACTGCCTAACAACTTGTTTTGCTATGGAGCTCATGAGAGTCCGTTCTTATCTTGGCTATGTAATTTTTTTTCTTTGAGCTAGTTAAAACAGAGAACTACTTTTGATTTTCTAGAGTAGGGTTGATGACCTTCTTATAATATCTTAATTTTCTTTTAGCCTCTAAATCTTTCCCACACCACAAATTTTCTTTAAACTTAGAAGTAAAAATATTTTTAATGTTATTAATATTTTGCAATGCAACATTTCCGTCAATCTCCCAATGGTTTAACCAAGCCCTAGTACCTTTATACCAACCTCACTTGAGCCTTAGCTGGTTTTCGCTGGAATTTAAAGCTAGCTTAGGAAGCCTATGGTCTCCCATGTTATTGATTTTGTGCTTGTACAACAGGAGCCAAGTCATAGCTAGGCTCTCGATAGGGGATAGACCCAGTTCTATAAGGAGAATATGATAGGGTGCATTGCTTTTACTTTTGAGGTTATACATTATAAAATGCTTCTGGATTTTCTCAATCTTTCTCCAGGATTCCCTAGAGATACTGCAACCCCAAACCTCGCATCCATACAAGATAATAGGAGTGACTAAATTTTCAAAGAGGAGCTGCTTTTTATCCCACATCACAAGGTTTGCTGCTTTACAATTATTTTCAAGACCAAAATAAGCTTTCCACCCTCCATTAATCCTTTTCTCAATGCTATTGTTCCATTTGTGCTTGTGATAAATATCAATTCCTATGTACTTATAAGAAGACACTTCCTCTAAGTTGTTATTTTCATATACAAAATTAGCATAAGTGTCCTTGGATTTGATAATAATAACTTTTGTTTTGTTAGTGTTAACAGTCATTCCCATGGTAGAGCATAAATCCTTAAGAATTCTTAGTTGCTTATCAAAAAAAGATGGGCACCTTGCCAGAAGAACAATATTGGTAGCATAGAGAAGAAGGATGATGGCTATTCCAGCTAAGATCGTGCCAGCACAACCTGCTTCCTCTAAAAAACCTTCTAGCTTGTCGATGTAAATGCCAAATAGGGTAGGGGAGATGGGGCAACCTTTCTTAACTCCGATATTACACTTAATATATTTTTACCACCCCTCATTGCTCTTAAACTTGGAAATTACATTCTCGTATAACCTTGGCCACTCTCAACTCGAAAGGAACCTTTAGCTCTTCTAATCTATTCCATAGGTTATTTCTAGGTACCGTATCAAAAGCTTTTCTAAAGTCCACAAAGCAAAAAAAGAGATTGGATTTATCATTACAATGTTCCTCCACAATAATCCTAAGTGTAATGAGGTGGTCCGTTGTTGAGTGGTGCCTTCTAAAACTCGCTTGGCCTTTAGCCTGCTTACCTTCACTTTCAAGCTATATGCTTATCTAATTTTCCAAAATAACACCAACTTGGCTAAGGGAGGGATAATCATAATTGTCCAATAATTAGAGGGGTTATTTGTATCCCCACTTTTAAAAATAGGAATAATCAGGCTTTGAGTCTATGGTTTAGGAAACCCTTGCTTGACAACTTGATTGAAAATTTTGTGGATGTGAGGGATAAGGACATGACCTCCAATTTTTAAGATTTCTGCCTGGTAACCTTCAATGTCCTGTTGAGGCCTCGAAATTTTGTTGCCACAACATGGGGGAAAACCACCCAGTCCGGACCTTAGAGCAAGTCCTTTTCCATTTGGTGTGGTGGCTCTGACTGGGGATGAAGGGACCAGATTCCCAATAAGGATGGTTTGGGGTTTGTTTTGTTTATATAACATGCAATGGGAAATTATTTTAATCTATCACATGCATTTATCTAACGCGCTATCTATTCTACTATATACCCAGGGTGTTTCTTCCTTTATGAGATCTAAATAGATATCCTCCAACTATTAGTAATGAATATTATTTAATAGTTGAAAGAGATGAAAATTATGTAAAGATGATTCTTTTAAAAAAATAGTTTGATTAAAAGAATTGTGAAAAGTATATTGCATTCATGTGTGTGATTATATATTAGATAAGAAATAATAGACAAATATTAGTACAGAAGTGCATTTAACATTTATTTATGATGACCTTTCAAATATATAATGCAAGTAAAAACATAACTGTTAATCTAGAAAGAAAATCTTAATACAAGTGAATAGAAGTACCATATGTATGAAGTCCTACTCATATAAACAGATAGCAGATTTTATGCTTCTCTTCACTTTCAAGCAATTAAATAGTACAATAGTGCAACATCAGTTAAATAGCTTCAAATGTCAAAAGATAACAAACCGTGTTCCATAATCCATCAAAGCATTTACAAAATTACAAAAGTGCATTCTTTGCAAATGTTTTTGACAAATTTTTGGACCCTTATCTAAATGCATGAGAGGAGTTTAAATACTAAACTAAATATTTTTAAAAATATATTATTACATAAAAATAGAGGAGGTTTCAAACAACCATCCTCGTAAGACAAACTTTAACTACAATCTAGGCAAATAAAGTAACAATATAACTATGAATTCTAATCTTTCATTTGGATTAGATCACAAAGTTGAAAAATATCTAGCATGGGTTTGAGTTGAGCTGGCTGTTAAACTCTCGATCTGACCTGTCCCTTGAATACTGCATTTGGGAGTGTTGGCTGTGATCTTTTTGTTGAATCAGTTAAAGACTGCAGGGTTTGATACTGATGATAAGGTTTGATCAGAAAATTCCAATAATTTTCTTGATCAAAATTATTTACTTTTTTTAATCATTTCTTCTTGCATTTTTGTCCTTTGTTTCCATTGTGTTTCCAACTGCTTGATTTATGAGAGTACTTCAAATGTGGGATCTTTGATAAGCTTTTCTTTCAAAAGCTGTTCACATACAGATTCAGTAATTTTCTTTGTTAACCTTGATGATTTTATTGTTGCTTTGTTTGCTTGCCTTATCTGTGCTTTCCAATCCTTAAATAAGATTTCCTTGTGAAATTTATTTACCTGGGGTAGATCAACTTCCCTTCCTGAGTCTCATGCTTTCCATTGAATTTTCTCATTGATTTTCTTCTCAATCTTATCACACTCAAGTTTCTGGATAGCCACTTGCGGGATCCGTATTTCACTTGAATCATAATAAGAGCTAGTAATAGAAGCTTGCTAGAAAAATACTTCTTGTTGCTGCTTTAGTTTAGCATTCACATCCAATTCTTACCTTATGAATTGCTTTAGATGTGGCTGGCTTTGTAATTTGTTTATTGTTGCTTCCAGTTGTGCTTTATTTTTTGTAAGTTGTACTTGATGCTGCAAATTTAATCTTTCAACCTATTTTTGAAACTGAGACATTTTCAATTCTATTTACTTACTGGAGTTAGACTTTTCTTGCTCTAAGATTCGTTCTAAATCTTGTTTTTTGTCTTCTCTCTGCTTCATTAACATTTGAACTTCAATGGCCTTATCAATAGTGGCAGTAGCATATGCCCTTGCAAACTATGATAGCTTGGTTAAATGTTTAGTAGGATCAGCTAGAGGATCCTTCCATAAAACATCAACGGATTCATTTGTAAGACTTGAGATTGTATCATCTATTCTTTTTATTTTTCTTCTCTTGACTAGAACCTTATGATTAGGAATGTAAAATACATCTAGTGAAGGTATTTCCTCAATTTGTAAAAATATCTGCTCTTTAGGGTAGGCTAGAATTATCTCTCAATCATGAGTTTCAGGAACTTGTTGTTGTGGAGTATCAGCTTCCACTAATTTCTAAGAATTTTCTAGTGTTTGAAAATTGGTAGATTGATTAGTATTAGGATTTTTTTGAGGCATTTGCAGTGCGTTAGAAAACTTATCCCATTCACTCTTCAAATCCTTTGGATTAGATTTTTTTGACTGATCAGGTGTATTTTGGTTGTGCTGAAATTCTTGGGAAGATGATTCAGTTCCATTAATTCCTCCTTTATCTTGCATCTCAATCTCTTTGAGTACTTGATTAATTACCTTTTCTGGGTTCTCATTTCTGTTTCTGGATTCATTATCAGAATGGTCTGAATTTTGAAATTGATGTTCTGATTGCCCTGACTCATCTTTAAATATGTCTTTAGCTTCATTATCCAAGCAAACTTTAAAAATATAGATAATAGAGAGACCAATAGAATTAAAGCGATATAATCACAAATATGAAATTCAATCATTCAAAACATGCTTGAAGTAGATATTAATCTTTCAAACCTTACTTCTATTAAATGTCGTTAATCACCGATGATTCTTTCAATCAAATCTCTTACACGCCTTTACGTGAAATGTCTATTGATCAATTTAAGACGTTAGATCTTATATCCGGTTGATTAGATATGAATCATTTCACACACTTGAGCAATAACTATCAATTATCGCATATCTCAACTCGAGACTATTTCTATTAGTTATGTTACCGATAAATTTCACGAAATGCGATCTGCGCAAATCGCACATCACAATTTCTATACGGTAATGAAACTAGCATTCAGTTATTTGCTACGAAATGTGAAGTGCACTTAAATAATCATGCTGATGCGCTTTATCAGACACTTGAAGTTTTATGTTTGTTGCTTTATTGATTTGTCTGGTCTGTTTAATCAAAACTCTTACCGAAATGTTATAAGTTGATCGTTTTACAAGGCACGATGCGATTTTATTTTATAGCAGTGTTTAAAGCTTTTGTAATGGGAGTTTTATATGACTTCAGAAAGGTTTAGCACATATCGCAGCTCGCAATAATTAATATGTTTCAATTTTTTTAAGCTCATAAGCTATGCGAATTGCGATGCATGCTAAGAAATGAAAGAGGAAAGGAAAAGAAATTTATTTCCTAAATTTTTGACTTAGGCTAAAATAAAATCAAACAAATAAAATTCCTCTTTATTTTTAAAGGGTCCCCATTTATTGAAAATAAATGGGGGTTGTTGTATAGCACAACATGTCCTTATCTTTTCCATTTTCCAAGCGCTTAACCCCAAAATCTATGTCTTCTAATAAGAAAATTTCTCCCATTGTGAAAAGGGTTTCAAAGTTATCAATGACATTCGAAGATTCATAAAGTTTTTTAAGATAGGAATTTGAGTCGTGTAAAGCAATTTTATTATTATTTTTAGGTTTTCTAGTTATAATCTACCTCCAAAATTTCTTAAGAGCTACCTTAGAGATGTGTAAGACATTTTCTTATCTTTTATAAATATACTACATCTTTTTCCTTTTAGATAGAACTTTGTATATTGTTATCTTAAATTTGTTTTAATATAAAAATATATAGTTATTGTGAATAGATTTTTTTTGCGATACAGTTAGTTAAAATCATAAGCCTCATCTAAATGAATATCAAACTATATTAATTATAGAAAAAAAAAACAATATATTAATATTAATATTTAATCATCAAACTAAAAACATAATACAAATTATTATATAAAAATGAAAAAGAATAATAATTTTTTTTTCAAATATACATAAAAATAAAAATATATGCAATGGCTCTTTGGCTACATGCCTTTAAGCCATCGTGCGAGGATATCCTCTTTAGATGTTTGCACATTAATATTAATTTATAAATATAACTAAAATAATACTTTTTAATATATTATTTTATTAAAAAATTAAAATATATATGAAATATACAATTATTATACCCTTAACGTATTTATAATTATTTATAATATTTATAGTAAGACAATATTATATATTAAATGCAAATTTGTTAACAATATTTTGAGAGCATGTGAACAATAGAGAACTTTTATATTTACTATTTTTTTATAGGATATGAAATCATATGAGATGATAAAAATATTAAAAGAAATATCTTAAATAAAATATTTAAGTTAATGATGATTTTATCAGATTTTAAGATAGGATATTAATTGAGCTTAATGATAATGATGATGATTAACATCTACTAAGATTAATGTGGTCTATCATACCTCAAGTAAAGAAGATCTTAATTTTCATTCTTCAAAATCTTGTTTGTGTGACCAAGGATAAGGGAAAGAAGCGTTGATCGCTATAGTTGGGTTGGATTTATAAGTCGAGAAAATTGGAGGTGTGACTAATGATAGAGAATTGAGAGAGGATATGGGAAAGAGTCGACCAATCTAAAAGGAAGTTTTTTTCATCTTCCACCTTCTTAGTATCACAATTCTGACAGATTTTATAGTCCAAGGGAGCCTTGGGAATAGTTCACCACCCTATCTCACTCTGAAGCTCATGAGAATTAGTTCTCATCCGAGGGAGTCTTGGGAATAGACCAACCCGCTATCTCACTTTGAAGCTCATGAGAAATAGTTATTATCCTAGTGATGTTCATTTTCTTCTTAGTGCTAGTAAGCATAAAGAGATAATTCATGAGAATTAGTTCTAGTCCAAGGGATTCTTGGGAATAGACCCCCCCCCCTATCTCACTCTAAAGCTCATGAGAATTAGTTCTTATCCTATGGATGCTCATTTTCTTCTTAGTGCTGGTATGCATAGAGAGATAATTCTGATTATCAAGGGTGGGGTTGATCACCTCCTTATAGTATCTTAGCTTCAATATTAAAATATACAATTTCTTTTTCAAGTTATTTTTACTTTTAATAATAGACTAAAAATGATTGTGAAATAATTTCCAACTTAAAAAATTTAAAATTATTAATCCAAATTCAAAATTAATTTACTTTAGAATATTCCAAAAAATCAATCCAAATTTAAAATTAACTTACTTTGAAATATTCCAACAATAATGCCATGTTTTTATTACACTATATAGAGTGGACATCTATAACTATCGTAGTGGTCGTGTAAATATTTTTCATTTATGTTTGTGTTTAAGACTTGGTAAATTCTAGATTACATCAAAGCCAACAAAAAAAAAAATAGATGTTAAAGTGTGTGTGTGTGTGTGTGTGTGTGTGTATATATATATATATATATGTTAAGTCATGGAATTATTGGAGAAGACTCAAAAAGGAAAATCCTAAAAGATAAAAACATCTCAGTTTTGGAAGAAGAAATTAAGAAGGAAAGAAGAGAAAAAGGCCTGAGCCAAGGAAGAAGGACTAGGAAAAACCTTGAGTGTGATGCCTCCAAAGTGAAGCAAGATAAGGTTTTGGTTAGGGTGTTCTTGATGTTGATAGGAGCTAGTGAAAACCCTAAATCTTTAAAAGTTATATACTAGACTAAGAGTCATGAGCTAGTGGAAACCTTGAAGTTTTAAAAGTTAATGACTGGACTAAGAGTCTTTAGGTCAAAGAACATGAATTTTTTGGTAGCATCTTTGGAAATTAAAGAAGCTCTGGGAGAGAATTGGACATATTGGACGTAAATGCTAATCTCATGGTTGGGAGATTAATTCCATTATAGTGGAAACCATGAAGTTTTAAAAGTTAATGACTGAACTGAGAGTGTTTAGGTCAAAGAAAAAGAAGTGTCTGGTAGCATATTTGGGAATTAAAGAGGATTTGGGAAAGAATTGGAGGTATTGGACGTAAGTGCAAATCTCAGTGGTAAGTGGTTGGGATATTAATTCCCTGATAGGATTATGTAGATAAGGACACTTAAAGTTATATATTTGAGAAAGTACCATTCCAAAGGAAACATTTACTATCTTTATTCTGTAATTAAGAAAGGTGCCTTGATATTTTATCTCTATGCCAAAGAAAAAAAATTTGGTATTGTAACCATCCTACCATATTTAATGAATTAATAAAATATTTATACTAAAAATTAAATTCACTTGTTACCAAACTCACCCTACTTATTACCATAATCAACTATATTACATTTACAAAATCGTAAACCATACTCAACACCTTATTAAACTATGTTATGGAAGGTTTTTATTATAGAGGAATCTTAACATTGTTCCATCATAAGGTTTTTAATCAAACTATTTACACATTGAGGCAAGGATTAAACTATTGCAAAGTGTTTACAAGTTGTTTTTTCATAAACACTAAACAATTTCCATTTCGCAATGCCCACGCATATGTCTTGAGGTTAATGTTTGTCCCATCTGCACTAATGGTTGTACAACTATCCGTGATAAGGTTAAGAACATGCACCTTCGATTTCTCTCGCTGAACTCTCTAGACACAGTTGTCCCAACAATGGGTGGCGCAATCTTGAACCTTAATCATTCTTGGATGGAACCAGACAGTCCTACGCTTCCAGAGATAGGTTTTGGTAACGAACCGGTTTTGTGGTGGATTACATTGTCATTCTTGTCTGGCTCGCTTCGAGCTCTCGTGGACGATGGTTTCACCCTCTGGTTCATTTCCGACATGGTGAGACCTACCCTTCTAGCTGTGGATATACCCTTAACTTATTTTTTTGTCCATTGTAATGGGTTTTACTTGACATTATGGAAGACTTGGGCCTAACAGGTTTTTCCACAACTTTCTCATTGTTTCTTTCTGAAGAATGGTGTATTCCTTAGAGTGGAGCAGGTATGCTTCCTCCACGTCACCACTACACATCCCAGTTTTGTGATCAATACCTTTGGGAAAGGCATAGTCTTAATACTATCTTCCGTGTTGGTTTTATACTCAGACAACACCCTAAAACGTTCCTCACCAAGAAGAAAACATGTATTATCTGTTACAAATGCTCCTAGGTGTTGGAGGTTTGATCAATTTATATTTGTTATATCATATTCTCAAAAGTCGTTTAACACCCTTCTTTAATACTGTGTACAAGTAATGATTCTGGGTTGGTATAACTAGTTTTCGCTTCAAGTTTCTTCTAACAGAACTATGAACTTGCATTGATTCTTGTCTTCATCTACATGTGCCTTAAAATTTGAATCTCGTGCTCTTCTTCGGGATTTTGAGTTTGTTTCCCTTGGCACAGAGTTATTTCTTAGAATTACTTATCACCCATTAAGGGTTTCTCTTCCGGTAACAGAATTAATGGTTTATTGAATAGTTCTAGAGTTTGTTTTATATGTATGAATTATTGTTAAGAGGATTTAGGGTTTGCTTCTCCCCTAAAAATCTAGGTTTCCTTGTTGACAGGGTTTCTGTCTCTATAGTTACTAAAATGTTGTGTTTTTTTCCTATAAGTTGTATGTGTTTCAGTTACGCTCCCGATTTCAACCTTGCGGGCTCTGAACATTCTAAATATTATCATTATTCCATGGTTTTGGATATAATTTACATGCATGTGTTGTCATCATTATGGTTAAAAATATGTAAATTTCTTGATGTTAATGGTATGACTGTGAATTTGTTCTTTTGTCTTGTTTCCTTAAATTATTATAGTATCATGATTCTCGGCATGGCTTTCGGTTTTTGTGTTAAAATAATATGTGGTTATGCAACAATAAAATTATTACAATAGTTTTTATGTTCTTTCACTAGGAAGGTAAACACTGGAAGAGCTAGGCCAAGGGCCCAGGTGTCTAGATTTATTCAGCTCATCCAGGACTCCAAATAGGTCCTCTTCCTTTATTGGTATATTGTGTTTAACTTGGTAAAGGGTTCCTTCTTTAAGGATAAATCTACTCTATTCTTGAAATTGAAACTATGGGGTTAACACGTTATTTTATCAAGCAAGAAACCCCCTTTTTCCTTACTTTTATGAGACTATTCTCTATTTGTCTTGATTATTTTACTTCGATCCCCACCCCGTAGCTCAATCAAAGGACTGGAAATTAAGGTTAACATTCTAGAGAATTTTATTCACTTACCATGACCACAACAAGGCTAGATTCTTATCACACAGTTCAGGCTTTCATCTAAAAATAAATTTGTGTAAAAGAATTCTTACCAGTTCTGTCTCTTATAACATATACTACTTATTTTCCATTATTTTGTACAGAGTATTATCCTGCAACTAATAATTAAGTTTAATACAAGTAACCATAACTATCTGCTAGATCGGGCTGAAGCATACAACAAAACTACTTATCTGTCAATGCAACAATTTTGATATTTAAAGGGGTCTCAACCAGTTTTTCCTCCCAATCTTGAATTCGAAAATTACGTCCAAACTCCCCTAGTGCATTCATCCCATTGATCAGTAGCAAGATCAATACGAACAGGGTCCAAACGGCCTCAGGACCTCCTGTCTAGGCTTATTTCAACAAGGCCTTCATTGGTCTCCAACTAGCTCTGGAGACTATCAACCCTTATTTCCTTCAGTTACTTTCTTTCTTTTCATCTCTCCAAGAATTCTCTCAAAACCCAAAACTAAAACAATCTCCCCTCCTCCCACTGATATATTCATCTCTAGGGATGCATGAGAGATATAACTATTTCTTGCAATTTTCCAGGATCTTTCTTTGTTTTCTTGGGCCTCACCTGTAAATACCAAATATGTTGGTTGACACATTTACTAATTACCTATTTTTTTTTAAAGAATTAACTTAATGACTAGGCAATAAAATAATTTAATTGATCTTATACTATCCTTGTATGAAGTAGCTTTACCCATCTCATATAACATAGTACATGAAAACATGCATTATACCAAGGTGTTATATTTATAAATTATGTTAGGCCTTACTTAGCCTTAAGGTTCCAGTGTTCAATCATAACAAAGTTTAACCATACATTAATTACAAGTTCATTGTAACTGGAGGGTGTTACGTCTTCCCCCCTGAAGCATATCATCGTCCTTAATGTTTTCATCTTTCTTAAAGAAATCAGGATAGGCCTGCAGCATAAATTTTTCATCTTCCCATGTAGCCTCCGCATGGGCAAAGTGTTTCCACTGCACCTTAACCTGGGTGATGGATCACCTTTGTAATATTGTTTCTCTCCTCTCGAGAATTCACTGAGGTTCTACCATGGACTCTCCATCTGGTTCAACCTATAATATTTTCACACACACACACACATAGACATATATATATATATATATATATATATATATATATATATATATATATATACCTTAATTTCTTACCTAAATCTCTTGCCAATGAACAATATGTCTGGGGTCATACACATATCATTTAATTAGTGAAATATGAAATGAATTATGGACTCTTATATGAATAGGTAACGCCACACGATACACTGCCATTCCAATTCTTTCCAATATGTGGAAAGGACCACAAAAGCGGGGGGAAATTTTCGCACAACTACCCATATTAAGGTACTTATTTTTAGTTTGATCCATACGTAAATATGGTCTCCCACCTTAAATTATTGGTAGGTTCTTTGTTATCATCATAAAAAAAAAAAAATGTAATCCTGAGCGGCCTTCAAGTTTTGTTAGATCTTTTTGACAATCTATTCCATTTCCATCAACATATCCAAGCCTAGCATTAACTTATCTTCGATACTATTCCAATTGAGAAGTGTGTTACATTTTCTCCCAAGTAATATATTGAATGGGATCATTTGTAATGACTCATGATAACTATTCTTATATGAAATATCGACCAAATGTAAATATTATTCCCACCTATCATGTTGTTGCATGACAAAAATTTGCAACATATATTCTAAAATTTGATTTACTCATTCAGCACATCCATTCGTTTGAGGATAATACGTAGTATTGAACTGAACTTGATTTCCCAATCCTGTGAAAAGAGCTTTCCAGAAAGCTGAAGTGAACTTCCCATCTATATCAAATATAACTATTTTAGGTATCCCATGCAGTCGAAACACTTCCCTCACAAAAATATCAGCAATCTGGGTGGTTTTATAGGTGGATTGTACAAGTATGAAGTGAGTTGTTTTACTGAACTTATCAACAACCACCATAATTGAGTCATTATGTCTCTTGGACTTAGGAAGTCTGGTTACAAAATCGACAGCGATAACTTCCCATTTCCATTCAATTATGGGCAATGGTTGTAGGAGGCCAGCAAGATTCTAATGTTCTACTTTTACTAATTGACACTCAAGACACTTAGTTAGATATTCAACAATATATTTTCTCATACCTGGCCATAAATAATTCTCTTTAATGGTTGAAATTTTTTTTTGATAGCTCATATGAGAAGTATATGGACTTCTTTGAAATTCATCCATAATCAATTTTCTAATTGCAATTTGATTAGGGAGGTCTATTCTTCCCCTGAAGGTTAATAACTGATCATCCCCAATAACATAATCAGTTTGTTTCTCTGAATTTTCAACTTGCTTATCTTGCTGCCATAGGAATTCATATTCAAGATCTCTTTAGCCTCCTTAATTTGTTCTAAAAATTTAAATTCTATTCGGTGGTAATGAAGTTCATATACACAATGCAATCACCTGCTTAATCCATCAACAACACGATTTTATTTACCCTTTAAATTTGTTAGAAAATTAAATATTACAAAGCAATTAAACACATAAAATATGCAGAAAACACAAGCACACAAAACACATAAAACCAGAGAGACACAGATATACGTGGTTCACCCAGTTTGGGCTATGTCCACCCTGAACAGCTATTCCTTCCTTTCTATTATCCAGCAAAATGAAGAGACACAACCTACAACAGATCTGCTGTAATATCCTTTGTTCTCTCTCATAGTCTCCCTATATGTTTCTCGCTCCGAGAATACACATTCAATACATAGCCGCAATACAATACTCTCAAACAAGCGAGGGGTTTCCTTCTAGGGAAAAAAAACCCTAAACTAAACATAACTTCTACCGTCAAATAATCCGCCTAATGAACGGCCTAGATTGACTAGAAATTACTATACTTTTACAAGGCAATTTTATATCTATTTTTAGCTTCAGGGGCACTGCCCCTGAAACCCCCCACCAGGGGGGGGGCTCCATAAAGTCGTAGCCGCCCCCCCTTGGAACCCCCCAGGCAGCGTTTAATTATGGGCGGCATTGCCGCCCCATTAAGGTACAGGGGTCCAATGCTGTGATACAAATTAAACAAGATAATCAGGCTCCACACCCAACAATCTACCACTTGGAAACTGATTGTAGCAACTCCACCGCTGCTTCATTTGCTGGACAATGACTCCTCTTTGGACCTGGTTGTTTCTCATCTTCATCGTCATCCTTGAAGACTAATTGAAACTAAGCATATTCTCATTTTCTCCCTGGTTACAACTTTTGTTAGCATATCTGTAGGATTCTAGCTAGTGTGTATCTTTTCCAGCTTCAACTATCCATCTTCCAATACTGACCGTATGAAATGGTACTTGAGTTGTATGTGTTTAGTCCTGGAAAGAAATGTTGAGTTCTTTTCAAGGTGAATGGCACTTTGGCTATCACTGTATAACGTGCCCATATCATGCTTCGTACCCAATTCACCCATAAAACTTTGTAACCAAATCATTTCTTTACTAGCCTCTGTAGCAACAACATACTCTGCTTCTGTTGTTGAAAGTACAACAACACTTTGGATTTTTGAAACCCAACCGACAATTGTTCCACCTACAGTAAATAAATATCTTGTAGTGCTCCTCCTGTTATCTCTTTCACCTACCATATCTGCATCAACATATCCCTGTAGAGAAATGTTTGAACCACCAAAGAATAATGTTTGATTTTTGGTACCTCTCAAATATCTGAGAATCCATTTCTTTTCCTGGACTTTTCATGTAACTTCTTACAACTCCCAATGCATGTGCAATATCAAGCCTTTTTCATACCATTGCATACATTAAGCTTCCAATTGCTGATGCATATGGAACTTTATACATATACTCAATTTCTTCTTGGGTCTTGGGGCACATCTCCTTACTAAGTTTTAAATGGCTAGCAAAAGGTGTACTAACTGGTTTTGCATTCTGCATATTAAATCTTTTCAACACCTTTTCTATGTATTCATTCTAAGACAGTGTTAATTAGCAATTTTTCCTGTCTCTACTTATTCTCATACCAAGGATTTGTTTTGCAGCTCCCAAATCCTTCATTGCAAATGAATTTGCCAATTTTCGTTTGAGCACATTTATTTCCTACATGTCAGACCCTGCAACAAGCATGTCATCTACATACAATAACAATATAATATAGTTGTCATCATTTTTCCTTTTCAGATAAACATAATGTTCAAAGTGACATCTAGTATAACCTTGTTTAGACATAAACTTGTCAAATTTTAGATACCACTACCTTGGAGCCTGTTTTAAGCCATACAAGCTCTTCTTTAACCTACATACTAATTTTTCTTTCCCTTTGACCTCATATCCTTCTGGTTGCTCCATATAGATCTCTTCCTCCAAATCGCCATGGAGAAATGTTGTCTTTACATATAACTGTTCAAGATGTAAATCTTCCGATGCTACAAGACTTAAAATAGTTCTGATTGAATTCATCTTAACAACAAGAGAAAATATTTCATCAAAATCAATACCTTTCTTCTGTGAAAACCCCTTCACCACAAGTCTAGCTTTGTACCTCTGTTTTCCCCCATCTTCTTCCTTTAGCCTGTAAACCCATTTATTCTGCAACGTAGTTTTACCTGCAGGAAACCTGACTAAGTCCCAAGTCTGGTTATGCATTAAGGAGTCCATCTCTTCTTTCATGGATAGCTCCCACTTCTTCCTGCTTTCAACCTGCATTGCTTCTTCATAACATTCAGTTTCACCAGAATTAGTGAACAATAAATAATATAATGATGGAGAGTATCGTTCAGGGGGTCTACTTATCCTGGTAGATCTTCTAACACCACTTTCAGGTGTTTGAGGTACCTGTTGTTGTTGTGGTGGTTGTTGTTGTTGTGGCTGTTGATTATTATTATTTTCAGGAACCTTTATGTTTTCTGTGATCTCATCAAGAACTGTGTATTCTTTGTTTTCTTTTTCCTGTTTCTTTTCCTGCAACTGATTCTTATACAAGACCTTTTCATTGAATATTACATCTCTGCTCCTAATGATTTTGTGATTTTCATAATCATATAAGCAATAACCAAAATCATTAACACCATATCTAATAAAGGTACATTTCTTTACTTTTTCCTCAAGATTTTCTTATGTTTTCTTTACTAATATGGACAAAGGCCTCACAGCCAAAAGGCTTTAAATAGGAGTAGTTTACCTTTTTACCTTTCCATGCTTCCTTTGGAGTACCACCATCCAAGGAACTTGAAGGCCCTCTGTTTATTAGGTAAACAACAGTATCTATAGCATCTGCCCAAAATTGTAAAGGAAATCCTACATGCAATCTCATGCATCTTGTATGCTCCATGATTGTTCTGTTCGTCCTTTCTAACACACCATTTTCTTGTGGTGTTCTTGGAACTGTCTTCTCTCTGCGAATTCCATTCTTTGAATAGTACCTATCAAACTCTTTGCTGCAATATTCACCTCCATTTTCTGATCTGAGACACTTCAACTTCTTTCTTGTCTCAATCTCAACCAAAGCTGTCCATTTCTTGAAAGTATCAAATACATCAGATTTATTATGAATACAATAAATCCAGTTTTTTATAGTTGCATCATCAATAAAAGTAACATAATAATGAGAGCCACCAAGAGATAATACCTGAGCAGGTCCCCATACATCTGTATCCACAAGCTCTAATTTTTCGCTCTTCTTTTCTTTCCCAACTCTGAGAAATCTGACTCTCTTCTATTTTCCATAAATACAATTCCCATAGAAATCCAAATCAAGATTCTTCAAACTCGACGACAAATTTCTTGAGAGAAGAATCTTCATCCCCTTCTCACCCATGTGTCCGAGCCTATGATGCCATAATGCTGCATCTGCTCCTTTGGAAGTTAAAGCATTAATAGAGTTAGAAATACCATTGCATAAATACAATATACCAACCTTTTCTCCTTTTGCTATTAACAGGGCTCCTTTGGTGACCTTCCAAGTTTTATCTCTGAAAGTTCTCACACAACCTTCACTGCCTAACTGCCCTATTGAAATCAGATTTTTCTTCAGATCTGGAACATGCCTTACCTCCTTTAATAGCCATTGGTTTCCATTCTGTTGTTTTACAATAACTTTACCCATTCCAACAATTTTATAGGGTTTATCATCACCCAAACGTACTTGTCCAAAATCTTCTTGAACATAGTCATGAAAATATTTCTTATCAAGTGTGGCATGGAATGAAGCCCCTGAATCTACTACCCAGGAATCAGTAACATTTTAGAAAGAAAGAATCAAAGCATCTTGTAACACATCACCTGTCACATTTTCTTCATGATTGTTTTCTTGCTGTGTGTCTCCTTCTTTTCCCTTCCGAGATCTACAGTCTTTCTTCAGGTGTCCTTTCTTTCCGCATTTCCAGCACACTATCCCTAATATAGAATTGGATCTTCCTTTCCTTGATTTACTACAATATCTTGAGCTCTTTCCTCTTTCCATTCTTCTACCCCTAGACTCTGCACTCAAAGCATTACCTGATGTCTCACTGAAGCTTTTCCGTCACATTTCCTCAGTAAGGACAGCACCAACAACATCATCAAACTTTAAAGTACTAGATCCAGAGACAGAGTTACTAATGGACATAACTAAACCATTCCAGCTTTCTAGAAATGAGCACAGAAATAAAAGAGCCCTAACTTCATCATCAAAGTTTACCCCTACAAAACTTAACTGACTGGTAACTGTATTAAAATAATTTGAATGGTCTGCAACAAATCCACCTTCTGAAATCTTCATATTAAATAAACATTTCATAAGAAATACCTTGTTTTAGGTTGAAGGTTTTTCATATAATTTCAACAACGCCTTAATCAAACCCTCTGTTTTTTTTTCCTTCGAAATATTAAAGGCTACCAACGCCGCGAGGCACATCTGTACTATTCTGAGTGCCTTTCTATCAAGAATATCCCATTCTGTGTCTGTCATAGTCGTCGGCTTCTTTGTTTTTCCGCTCAATGGTAGGTACAGATCTTTCTGATACAGATAATCTTCCATTTGAATCTTCCACAGTAGGAATTTTTGGCCGTTAAATTTCTCAACCCTAAATTTACCATCTTCCACCATTGCTCCCACTCAAACTAGGAACCCTTCTTTCCTGCAATTTTATCAGCCAAATAGACCTTTGACTCTGATACCAGTTGTTAGAAAATTAAATATTACAGAGTAATGAAACACATAAAATATGTGGAAAACATAAGCACACAAAACACATAAAACCAGAGAGACATAGATATACGTGGTTCACCTAGTTTGGGCTACATCCACCCCGAACAACTAGTCCTTCCTTTCTATTATCCAGCAAAATGAAGAGATACAACCTACAACAGATCCGTTGTAATATCCTTTATTCTCTCTCGTAGTCTCCCTATCTGTTTCTCACTTCGAGAATACAATAACCTCATACAAGAGAGGGGTTGCCTTATAGGGAAAAAAACCCTAAACTAAACATAACTTCTACCATCAGATCATCCGCCTAATGAATGGCTCAAATTGACTAGAAATTACTATACTTTTACAAGGCAATTTTACATCTGTTTTTAGCTCCGGGGGCACTGCCCCCGAAACCCCCCACCAGGGGGGGGCTCCATAAAGTCACGGTCGCCCCCCTTGGACCCCCCAGGTAGCATTTAATTACGGGCAGCGTTGCCGCCCCATTAAGGTACAAGGGTCCAACGCTGTGATACAAAATAAGCAAGATAATCAGGCTCCACACCCAACAAAATTCTTGATATCAAATTCAAACTCATTAATGAATGCACTCCACCTAGCTTGATGGGACTTTAGATGTGGATGCTCGAAGTAGATTTTCAAAATAATATGGTCCATCTTCAATAAGAACTTCTTTCCCAGCAAGTAATGCCTTCAAACTTTTAGTGCATGGATTACCACATTTAGTTCCAGGTCATAGGAAAAATATTTCTGCTCATGTTCCTTCAGCTTGCGTGATTCATAAGCTACCACCTTTCCTTCTTGCATTAACACAACCCCAACTCTCTCCTGACAAGAATCCATACAAACTACAAATTCTTTATAAGGGTTAACAACCTTTAATACACGAGAAATGGTCAATAATTTCTTTAACCGTTCAAAACTTCTTTGGCAGTGCTCAGTTCATTGGAATATTATTCCTTTGTTTTGTAAATAGGTGATGGAGTAGGCAATGTCTGCAACATTCTTGGGTACAGGCCATTCCATTATATTTCATATTTTCTCTGGATCGACAACTAAACCTTCTAATAAAATGACGTGTCCTAGATACTAGATCTGGCCCTTATAAAAGTCGCACTTCCTAAATTTAGCATGTAGTTGATGCTCCCTCAATGCTTGCAGCACTATCCGAAGGTTCTCTTCGTGATCCTTAGTATTCCTGGAATAAATAAGGACATCATCTATATATATTGAAACAAATTTATCCATATATGGATGGAAAATACCATGCATAAGCCTCATAAAAGTGGTTGGTTTATTGGTGAGCGCAAAGTGCAACACGAAAAAATTCATAATGTCAATAACACATTCTAAAATCTGTTTTATAGACATCCTCATCCTTCACTCTAATCTGATGATAACCAAATCGCAAATCGATCCTGGGGAAAATTGTATCACCCTTTACTTGATCGAAAAGATCCTCAATTCGGGGCAAAGGATATTTATTCTTTATAGTCAATTTGTTAAGTTTCCTATAATCAATACAAATTCTAAGGGTTCCATCCTTTTTTTGAACGAACAACATCAGGGCTCCCCATAATGACACACTAGGATGAATATACCCCTTGTCAATTAGTTCATGTAGCTTTCTCTTAAGCTATGCCAACTCAAGAATACTCAAGCGGTAGGGAGCTCTTGATATAGAGGTTTTCCCAGGAATCAACTCAATTATAAAATTAATTTCTCATTTTGGGGGCAATCCCGAAATAATTTCGGGGAATACATCCACAAATTACCGAATCACATGAATTTTTTCCAATGTCATTGTTTTGTCTTTGGAATTAGTATATCCTACCTGAATAACGTAAATTAAACACCATTTCCTCATACATTTTCTCAAGTGAGAGGCGGTAATGGGACACAACTTTATAGGCTTCTTAACTCCCTGGATTTATTGCTTAGACTCACTTTTGTAAGATAACTAATTGATTTTTACTTACAGTTTACCAAGGACCAATTGCCTTCTAGTCAATCCATCCCAATGAGCATATGATAGGATCCTAATGACAAAATATTTAAATCAATTTTAATTGACCGATTGTCTACATTCATAGTACAATATGACACGTTAAAAACCACTCTTCTTTTCGTTCCAGTGGCTAGTTGCACTAGCCACAGATGTTTAAATTTTGGTTTTGAAGATGGCATTTTTCTACAACTTTAGGACTGACATATCTTAAGTTGGCCCTTGGATCTACTAAAATAGATACTAATTGATCAAATCAATTACCTTCCAATTCAATCATGGTGGGTTGGTAATCTTCTTCTCGATCTTCCAACGTTCATTGATTTTGGGCATGCTCCTAGCTAATCACCCAACAATAGACTCCTCTTGAACATTAGCAACTTGCTCGGGTCTGGATTGATGGGGATAGTTCTTATAATAGTGGGCTTCTCTGCAACCCCAACATTACACAGGGGGATTTTGTACCTCGTTGGATTCTGGCTTACTAGATGCTTCAGTAGGCATATTTTCTGCTTGCCATTTGGATTTTTTAGGATTCTTTCCAAACTATTTACTGGACAGATTTCTCTATGAGTTCCTGAAAATTACAGATTTAGTACCTCTGAAATTATGGAAACTCTTTTGTCCTTTCTTCTAAGACCAGTTTTTACAGGTGTCCCCTTTTTGTTTACTCTGTTCTTAACACATTCGAGCCTTCTAGATTTCTTCATCCATGGTTTTTAGACTATCATTGAACTCAATCCTCTCCTTCATGACCATCGGTAGAGTACTCAGAAAACGTTGCACTTTATATTTTTCCTCCCGAAGATAAGGAACATACCTTAACAAAGAGGTTAATTTCGTGATAATATACTCATCTCAATTGCCCTAGTATTAATTCATGTAATTATTTAGCCTTTTCATCATAAAATATTTTTGTCAAGTACTTATTTCTAAAGTGCTTTTGGAATTCATCCGAGGTTATATTTTATTCTTCTATGCCATGTACTAACTTGAATTCTTCCCACCATAAAGTAGTCTTTCCTTTAAGCCTATTAGGGGAATTTTGAGGTCTAAAATGGGCCTCCTAAGGAAATTATAAAACAATAGGTCAAATAATAAAATAAGATTTGATTATGTCATCAAATTTTAGAGGGAAAAAAGGAAAAACTACCTTTTCAACTCGTATTTTCAACTTATCTCCCTATGGGTTTGCTCAAATTTCGAGTGGAAAAACTCATTGGATGCAAAATTTGATTTCCCATCCAAGGGGTACCCATGTAGCATACTTTCGATGGACACTACTACATGAAAAATGAGAAATACATGAAAAACGTGATTGTAAACACATTTTTTCATGTATTTCTTATTTTTTATGTAGCAAGGTCCATCAAAAGTATGCAACATGGGTAATCCTTGGATTAGGAATTAAATTTTGCATCCAAAGAGTACTCTCGCTCAAAATTTGAGTAAAAATTTAGAGAGCTAAGTTGAAAATACGAGTTGAAATGTAGTCTTTTATTTTATTACTTTTTATTATTTTTACTTTTTTACTCCAAAAATGGTGAATCATCCCCCATGGTTGACACCATCATCTTGAATCCTGTTGGCTCTTATAAATTTTATTTTTTTGTACATTTGTCTTAAGAGCACCATTTTAGACATCAAAATTCCCCTAATTCCTGATAGATAGCTAACCTGGATTTCAGGTTATTGTTATATTTGTAAACCTGAAAATATTTATTCATATTGATGATCCAAGCTTCTGCAGCTTCCTTTGCTTCCCCATCAAAAAATGGGGTTTCTATTTTCTGAATTCTCTCTACAAATCCATTTTTTGTTTCTTTGTTTTTCTTTCATCCAAAGAATTACGTGATTCTTCTTCATTTCCAGCTCTGTTTCTATCACTTATCGGTGTATGGATTCCTTCTGGGTTATCATCAGTATGTTTTGAATGTTCCTCTTCATCGCGGGTTACATGCTCGGGACTTGGTTGATAGGTTTTATGATTCTGCCTATCTGAAAGACTTTTCAGTACTATTTCTTGTTCACACATTAATACTTCGTTATCTGCTCTTATTCGAACCATATCTTCTTGCAATTGTTGCACAATCTCAAGTAGCCTATTTGTCTGGTGCTACTGTTCCACACCGAGTTACACCCACAGTTCTGGATTTCCTTCTAGATTTGGCATGTGACTTGTTGATCTGGTGGGAAATTGACCTCCAACTCCTCTTCTCATCCTGGTCCGATTAGATGTTCAATTCTATGTTCTTTCATTGTACACAATTCAACACACTTATCATTAATATTGGTGCCTGATCAGGCAATAGTATGGAAACTGTGTTATAATACCACTTGTAACCATCATCACCATATTTAATGAATTAATAAAATTTTCACAATAAAAATTAAACTCACTTGCTACCAAACTCACCCTACTTATTACCATAATCAACTATATTACATTTACAAAATCATAAACCATTCTCAGCACATTATTAAACTATGTTATGGAAGGTTTTTATTATAGAGGAATCTTAACATTGTTCCATAATAAGGTCTTTAATCGAACTATTTACACATATTAACCTCTAGGCAAGGAGTAAACTATTGTGAAGTGTTTACAAGTTATTTTTTCATAATATATTACTGACACTAAACAATTTCGTGGAAATATTTAGACCTATTGCATATCAACTTGCACTACCTAGTCATATAACAATCCATAATGTGTTTCATGTCTCTTTGTTAAAGAAATGTGTATATGACTCTAGACATATTATTAACTCATAATATGTGTAGGTAAGGATCTAATAATAAATTATTTTGTTAATCAATAATTATTGTTGAAGATTGGTATAAACTAATAAAAATTGTATGATGTGGAATAGGTCAAACCAGACAGATATTTTTTGTTCGAGCCCCTACGTATTCTCGAACGGAGAGAAACAATATTACAAAGGCGAGCTATCACCCAGGTTAAAGTGCAATGGAGGCACTTTAGCCTAGAAGAGGCCACCTGGGAGGATGAGGGAATCATGCAGAAAGCATACCCTGACTTGTTCACAAAAGGGGGGGAGATGTAATACCCTTCTTGATTGTGTAAATATTTTTCATTTGCTTTTATGTTCAAGACTTAGTAAATTCTAGATTAGGTGAAAGTCGAAAAAACAAAGCAAATAACATTATATGTTAAAGTATATTTTATTGTTCCTTTTTTTTTAAATAAAATATATTTTTTTAAGTTGTGTAATTATGGGAGAAGACCCAAAAATGAAAATCTTTAATTTCCAAACAATTAAGATAAATACTCCTCCTCTATGAGAGATTAAAAATCTCAGTTTTAGGAGAAGAACCTTAGAAGCAAAGGAGAGAAAAAGGCCTAAGGCAACGAAGATTTGTGAGGAAAAACCTTGAGTGGGACACCATCAAGGTGAAGCGATATTTTTCTTAGGGTGTTCTTAAGCTGGACAAGAGCCAATGGAAACTTTGAAGATCTAAAAGTCCTTGACTGGACCGAGAGTCTTGAGGTCAAAGAACAAGTATTGTCTGCTAGAAACTATGGAAATTAAAGAGGCTCGGGCAAGGGGGGGTGGGGGGAGGGAGGGGAATTGGACGTAATCACCAATCTCACTAGTTGGGTGGAGGAGTAGTTTTCCCAAGATTAATTCCCTGATAGGCTTGTGCAGATAAGTACACTAAAATTTGTAGATTTGAGAAAGTATTTTTATGAAGGAAATGTTTAGTTTCTCGATTCCACGATTAAGAAGGATGTATTGATATTTTATGTTTATGTCAAAGAGAGATTTTTTGGTATGTTTCTTCTGCGTAAAGAAGATGTTAGTATAATATTTTTTCTGTTTGAATGAAAAACAATGTTTTGAAATTTTCTTCCTATGTTAAAATATGTTGTGACATTCTCTTTCTATGTTTAAAAAACGTTGTTTTGTGTAAGAAAAGAATAGAGACACTTGGTAAATTGTTTTGGATTAAGGAAGGGAAAGATAAAAATTGGAAGGATCGGCTGATAACGATGTGTGTGTGCCTGAAAATCGAATGAGTATGAACTGTTTCACAATTACTGGTGCAAAGTTTCTCACTTATAACTACATGTATACATTGGGGTAAATAATTTGAATGGGGAACTGGTTGTGAGAAAAGAAATCAAAGTCACCAAAACTACTCATAATCAATACCAATAATTTCGTTAACTAAGCATAAGCCTTCTTGTAACTGATCTTTATTGCAACCAAGTATATTGAAAGTAGGTTAGTTCCCATATTGTAACCAAAGTTTCACTCGAGGAACAATCATCATCATATATATAAACATACCTAAGTGCCATGAGTGGTATGGGTAGATACCAAAGGGGCTAGGTTCCGCCCTACCTTAAAGGAATCGGTAACAAAGAAGTAATAGAATGAACTATCACAACCAAATTTTACTAATTTATATGAAACTAGAAGGAAATGAAAACAAATTCACTATTAAAGCAATTAATGAAAAACTAAAAGAAAATATTTAACACAACATTACATGTAAATAAAGAACACAGCCTTGACTCATAATTATATGAGGAAAGAGCACCGAACATGAATTCAACATTTAAATTGCATGTTAAGTGTATAAGAAATACTTTATTTCCAAAACTCATTAACATGCACACACAACCAAACCATAATATATATTAAATGAAATGTCTTTTGAAAGAAATTTTCAAGAGAAAACCATATAATACCAGAATAAGTGTCAACGCATCCCCCGACTATTAAATTAGAGTCCGGGTTGGATTTGCATTAAACATAAATTTATAATAAATCCGAAAAGAAAAATACGAGGACCCTTCTGTAAATCCAGTAGCTATACAAAACCCCTTACAAAAAAAATGTGTCAAACTCAGGAAGTCCTTGAAAATTTATGGAGATAAACCCTTAAGGGAGGTGCTCAGGTTACAAGAAACCCATGACAAGCATGAAGGAAATAATTCAAATACATTTTAACCCTTAACCCTAATCAAGGAAAAATAAAGTGCGCACAGTCTTCACATAAAGAACGACTTTAAATATTTGAATAACAAGAATGGAAGGTTCACAAAGAACCTAGAATATAATGAAAAGTATGTATGAGGGATGGCATGTCGTAAATCTAACATGAGTGACCTTTAGAAATAAACAGTGGAAAGAGAGACTGAATCCCTTACCTGTACGGTAAACAGAAAATGAGATTGTCAAATTATCATCATCTAGGATATTTATGAAAAAAAACCAATGCAAGAAGAAAAATAAATAAACATAAATACTTTACCTAAACGAGTGACGAGAGTCCAATACTGAACAAGAGAAACCCTACCACAGGAAGAAACAAGGTTATAAGAATCCATGGTGCTTCCAAAATCTAAGAAAGGGAAAATAAGGGATACAACATACCTGAGAGTTGTGGCTATGTCGCAGGGAAAAAGGAAACGTCTGAACTGTCCAATAGGTAACCCTCCTGACTAGTCAAGCACCTTTGGGGAAACTGCAAGCCAAAACCACCGTAAGGCTAAGAAAACTGTAAATGCAGACGAGATTAAGAATAATGTAAAGAAACAGTTTCACATACCTACAAGAGACAATGGAAATCCCATTTAGAAACTGTCGAGAATTAGAGTTTGTTGTAGAGTCGTTTCGGTAGAGGAGAAAAATGACCAAGCCCTCTGTGAGATAGGGGTGGGCGTGGTTACCCTTAACTACCCTGACACAACCTATATCGTCTAATCTTCGCTCAAGGCGATCAAAAGAGAGCATGGAAACAAGTGTCCTATACATATTAAGCATGAATTCCAACAGGAGGTTCAAGAGAGTTCTCCATTAACACTATCAAACTTAACCTTATTTCTTATTCCTAAAATAAATATCTCATTAATGATTATTGTTGTCCTGTGTGTTTCGATAATAATATTCATAACGTGATATGAATTAGTGTTTGAAATATTAATGTGAAAACCAAGTTAACCCATTTATATCTGAACTCCAAATGACATTGTATAGTGCTACTTTCCTTGCTTGTACTGTGTAGGAAATACATTATATTATTTGTTAATTAAAGAAGCTCGATGGTGAAATTTCTAAGTTATAAAGTTTGGAGGTAAAAATAAATAGTTAAAAATTTAGTACTCCTTTTGTTTTTCAATTTAATTTAAAAAATATGTTTAAGAGGAAAATGTGTTGTAACATCCCTCGGTAACCTCGTGGGAAAATGCATGGAGTTAGATTTTTTTTACAGAATTTACCCATGGGTAACTATTCAAATTACTATTCTAGATTCCTCATTAACCATTAGACAAAATCTTCCTCATTACATAGAGTTAGTTACATAACTTTTTACAACCATTGTTGTAGCATATTAACATAAAAATTTTGATGAAACATTACATCCATTTCATGATTCCTTTAACCAGATTAGTTAATCACATATTTGATATCATGAAATCACATCATGCAAGGAATCAGCATTATCAAACTGAGACAATAAGAAATCACATCGTTAAACACTAATATACCCTGGAAACCCCATAGGGTGAAAACCACCAAACATTTAATTTTATTATTAAATGCTCGTGAGGGTGTTCACCCCTCACTCAATGGATCATAAGGGAGTCCATCCTTTAACCAGTTTCATAAAACATGACAAGGAAGTATCATTTAAATACAACATAACTTGTTATAAGCTATTACAATCAGCGTGACATCATTTCCCACAAACTCTTGAGCATTGTGTCTTTAGGGCCTAGTTCTTACCATCCATGGATTATCCTGCAACACACATTCCTTCAATCTACATATACCACTGACCTATTGCCTGCCATAAGGTAACATAATCCATCTTTATTTGTCGCAGCGTTTTCCTGCAACTGTTAGTGTCAACAACTTTTGATATCATGATTAAATCAAGTATTAACCAAACCTATTCATAAATCTATACTAGTGGTGCTTCACCATCTATTCTTGTACATTCATTAAATGAAAATAAAATATTGTGACATGTTTCCTTTAACAACTCACATGCATTATTTATAAGCGTATAATCATCAATGCATGTCTATAAACAAATACCACATTAACTAATATTCCCCTCGCATAAGCACACATTCTTGTAAGACAACTCACTACAACTATCTAGGCATTCCTTTAAAGGAAACCAACACATTAGTTATGATATTTGTGCATGTGAATTACATAAACTTTATCAAAAGAATTTATCCCTTTAACTATTCCTTTTGGTGCATGCAAACATGTAAAAGAAAGCAAATACAATGGATGTTTTTCTTATGCATGCAAATGTATATGGTTTTTTTTTGCAAAATAATCTTCCCAAAAGAAAGTTTAACATTGTAGATATTATTATTATGCATGCAAATGCATGCCCCTTTCCAAGGAAAAGCTAAAATATATATTGCATGAAATTACATGTTGGGCCTATTTTTTTGTGCACTTATACATATATTCCTTTCCAAAAGAAATCATAAGCATGACTATTGTTTCATGCACCTCTACATATATCATTTTCCAAAATAAATCATACACCTAATAATTATCCCTTTTATGTATATGTAGATACATATTCCCGTAACACATAAGTCATTGTTTTCATGCATATTTATTTTAAGGAATTCCAACATGAAGTAGTTGTAATTTTCGTTAAGGTAAAGAACACATTATTTTTAAATAAATCAAGCTCGCTTTCTTTTTTTATTTTCATGCATGGGAAGAACCTATTGATTCTCAAGAAAACAAATAAAACAATATTATATTACCATGCAATTTTTCTTTATTTACCTTTGTATGCACTTTTTCCAGGATAATGGACACTTTCCTTTCTTTTAAATGTAAAAAAGTTTGAATTGGAAATCATTTTTCAAAGATAACTAATTCAATAGTAACCATGCACAGTGATTGTGTTATTTTTTCAAGAAAATACATAAACTTCCCACAACAATTTGTATTCCTTTTATGCACGAAAATTACATTTATCTAACAAAAAACGATACAATAAAATGATGCATGAAAAACATTTCTCTATTTAGAAAAATATTATAAGAATGACATAATATTTTCAAAGGAAATGTGACTTGATGTAGCCGTAGCCGCAAATTAACTTATAATCGTGGACTGGTGGGTTAGGACCCACATATATTCATTTTTCTTTACACAGCGGAATACAAAATATCGGAGTTAATTAACATACATCTGTGAAAGCGGTCAACAACGTTCTTTATCATATATAGCACATAAACAAAACACTTTCATACACGTGGGACCTCCTTACCGGTAGGTCCCATGCTCTCCTGAACAATCGCAACACATCGCAATCGTTATCCGCAACTTTCAACACTTAACACTTTTTCCTCCTTTCCTCTTCAATTGTTGCCACTCTGCAACACTTTTTCCTCCGTGCCTCTCCTTCGCTATTCCTTCCAACTTTGTTTGGAATTTTTCACCATTACTTTGTTCAGTCTCTACCATATCTTTGTCTATACGAATTTCTTAGAAACTTCATCTTCTCACTCATCCTTCTTGTGCCTGCAATCCGATTAGATTTATTTGTCTCTCATCCTAGCTTTGCCTGTGCGAAGTTCAGAGGAACTGCTTCCTCACACTCGATGTGTCTATGCATTAACATAAATACAATACACATATAAAATAACACATGAATGCAATATTTTATTCGATAGGGAAATAAAACCAACGGGTTGAGAAAGGAAGCCTGATCACAGTGCAAAAAACTTGGAATTTATTTATAAAGAAAAATACACAAAACCAAGCCCTAGGATGGCTGTTTTTTACATTTATTCCTACTCTTTGTTCAACCCTCTCTCAAAACTATTTCCCTATCATTCTCTCTTTCTCTCTATGCAAGGAAGAACCCCAAAATGGTGGATTTTATTTTGTTTTATGCCTTTCCCCAAAATCCTCATATGGTTGAGAAACTGTTATTCAGTTTCAGAACAATTTATTCAACTAAATTCCTAACTAATCCTAATCTAACTATTCTTTTAACATACATATTAGGAGTTGTCTTTAGTGCAACTTTTTGAAGTTTAAGGTGCCAGAATCTTTGGTTTTTGTTATTCAAACTGGTTTTTTGACTCTATATATGGATTCAGCACCCTCAAAAACCTCTAGGGCACTTCGATTGTGAAAAATTAGCAATCAAACTTCTCTTTTCAATAAATTCCTGCCGGAATTTAGAGAAATTACACCGTAAAAAGTCACCGTAAAAGCCTTCAAAAATTCGCACTAAAGACTACTCGTACAGATTACAATGCATTAGGGGAATTTTTAGGTCTAAAATGGGCCTCCTAAGGAAAATGTACAATCAAAATTCACTTTATGAGAACCAATCATATTTTAGGGGATGACATCATCCCTAATGGTTGAGGTGGCATTGATTGTGTTAAAGGTAATTACTTGTCACATTCTCAATGGTGGATAAAAACTCATGGTTAACCATAATAGTGCTCTAAGTACTTTTATAGTCAAAGTAAAGTACTCATAATAAATGTCATTTCACACTTTTTGAATAAAAATATATTATTGTCATTTCATATTTCTTGTAAGAAACAATGCATATCGCTATACATTTATTATATTATAGTATAGTATAGTATTTTTATATAGTATATTAATTACATGTTATTATACAATTTAAATAATATAAATTTTAATTAATAGCATATAATAATTAAGAATTTATAAATTTATAATTATATTTTATTTTAAGTTATTTAAGTACAAAGGACAAATGCACTAGTTGTTCAATGATAATGATTTTTTCTTGAAAAACTCATTCTTATTTATAGTCACATCAATACAATTTTTTTATTAATTTTATTTTGGTACAACTTTTGAATTGAATTTAACTACGATTACATGGATCGTGGTGCAAAAAGTGAATTTCAAATTCATAAATATTATTTTATTGGTTTAGCTATTATTTTATTATTTCCTTAGGAGGCCCATTTTAGACCTCAAAATTCCCCTAATGGCTATGTTAGCTCAATTTAACTTCAAACAAAATACTTTAAAAGTAAATTCTTCAAATTATTAGGATTGCTAGTCCTCTTCCCAAGCCACAACATGTGACCAGCTTATCACATTGTTGACTATGCCTTAATGCTCCTACATCAGACTCTCTAGGTAAAAGAATTCATGACCTTTTGATCATGTGTCTTCAATGTTTGGATCTTCCAGAATCCCAAACTCTATTTTGTTGTTGTCCATAAGCTGCATTGTCTTCATCATTCTTTAGCTACAATCTTCCAAACTTCCATACTTTGCACTGTAGTACTCCATTACCTCTATCTTCACTGTTCTTCACTTTCCAAACAATTCCACAGTGGACTTCTCTCTTCATTTTCTTCCAGCAAGTGTTTCAAGAGATTGTTATTTTACTTTAGGAAAATATATATTTCCTACTCCAAGAAAATATTTTTTTACC
Source organism: Pinus albicaulis (assembly GCA_034641835.2). Taxonomy (NCBI): domain Eukaryota; kingdom Viridiplantae; phylum Streptophyta; class Pinopsida; order Pinales; family Pinaceae; genus Pinus; species Pinus albicaulis. The sequence continues at coordinate 937,186,221 of CM076570.1, read as the reverse complement.
ATATATATATATATATATATATTATTCAGAGAAAATATTCTTTATATATTTTATTTTCACTATAACTAAACACCAAACAATTTATCTTTTCAAATTATACCACGATAATTATTTACTCTTTTAACCTAAAAAGACATAATTACTTATCTCTTTGATGTAGTTTTGGTTGGCTTTGCATGGTGAGGAGTTTTGGATATGGTTAATTTTCACCCCCAATCACTGTCTACCCAATAGAGTATGATTCTAGACTATATAGGATCAAGGTTATGTCGATATATCACCCTCCATCATTAGGGTTTTATTTTTTAATTCCTTGTGATTCAGTAAAAATATTGGAAATCACATACTATGTCATCTTGTTGGGCTTTTCTCTTGTCCATTGGATATCGTCAGTTGAAACTGAATACAAATCAACCCATTGACATTTGTAAAAGATGGGTACCCTCATTTTAAAGTGCAAGAGAATTTGGAACTTTTTAATGCAAATGTGGACTTTCTTAGGGTAAGAAAGACGTGAGTGGGATGTCCATGGGCCAAGCTTAATCCTAACCAATATGTGTCCCATATATTTTGTCTCTTTCATATTCAAAATCTTTTATTTTACCTTCGCAATCATTCAAAAATCTCCATGTTTGAGAGCATGCCTACAATGACTACCATGTTGAGATTCAACAAGATGATGAGCTTAGTGAAAAGATTCACCTTCACTAAGTCAGCCAGCAGGCTTTTTTTGGTGCAAGTCTATTTTTAGACATGATGATCATATTTTAGAAGTTGCAGGATGTTATTTGTGGATGGTTGATCGAGTTGGAAAAATAGATGAAATTATTTTTTTAGAATATTGGGCGAAGTCTATTTATAGATCGTCAATCTAAAAATAGATGCATGTCGATTATTATTAGCTCTTAATAATAATCAGACTCTAAACAACAACTTATTCTCTTGGAGAACTTCAGTTCAGTGCACAGATGTGGCACAACAGCTGACAGAAGGAATTACGCTATTCCTAAGTGTTTACTAGAGCTAATGCATGGAGGACTCAGTTAGAACTCAAGTGGCAGAGTTATGACACAGTTGGAAGAAGTAGTTATGGAGTTGTATTCAGTTTAACTCAGTTAGACTCAGTTGAGCTAGTTGAATCTAGTCTAACTAAATGATACACTAGTGAGAGTGGAGTGAATTAATTAGTTAATTAATTCATAAATAATAACTCATTAGTCAATTGAACAATACATCAGTTAAATATAATGCATGGCAGTTTCATTGGAGACCAGTGGAGAGATCGGTGAAAGGGCAAGATAGACTATCTGTTGTGACTATAGTGATGCATTGATTGCATCACACACTCAGTGGAGATGAAAATGAGGATTGCGTAGTTAAGGATGGGGTAATTCGAATTCATTCAGATCTATTCTTCAGCAGAGATTGCGCAATGGAGGCAGGCTAGCAGGTGGCAAAGATCAGTGCATGGATTTGCAAGATTGGGCCTGATTAGTGTATGACGATTGTACTATACTGAGAGCTTGTGATAAGCTTTGTATGATTTTTATGAGATTGTCATATGATCTCCATGTTACATAATATATAGTTGGGGTTTTCAGCTTTAGGCTTTCCTGGTTAAAAATTGTGTTATGTGCGATTGATAATTTTTGTTTATGCTTCACGTGTGTGTGCAATTAATTTTTCCGCAAAAGATTAACAAGTGGAATAGATTCAGTATCTTGCATAAAGTTAAATAGTGTGAGATCAGGTAGATCTTGGACATATGCATGCTTAGTGCATATAATTTCTACATACCATAACCACCACCCCAAATTCTCCTCATTCACCAATCACTAAAGCTCTCCCCCAACACACCCCCCTAGTAGTTCCCGTATTAACCAAGAAAATGGTGAAAAGGATAAGGTGACTTCTTGGTAGTTGTAACCCCTATGAGTTTTAAGAGAATATTTGTTTTTTTTACCCTATTTAATTATAGGATGTTACACGTGTAATTCAAAATTATTATTAAATTCTTATTACTTTTGTTTCTTTATTATATTTTTTTTTTACATTTTTTTTTTAAATATAGATAGGTTGAATTTATATAATAATTATTTTTATAAATAATAATAATAATTTAGAATAAAATTATAATTTAATTTATTTTTATGATTTTCTTAAAATTTTGTTAATGTGAAATATATCACAAGGTAAATGTTTTGATGTCTATGTGACAGTTGCATTTAATGATAACTAGTTGTTAACTAGTTAAATGACATTTTATTATTTGTTTTAAGAAAATACCGAGACAGTTAATGTTTTTTTGGAAAGTTTATTTTTCTTTATTGTTATTGTGAAAAATAAAATTGGTTATGGAAAGTGGTTCCATAATAAAAGTAAAAAGGCTGATGGTAAATGTTTTCTAAGAACTGAAACGTGGTTAGACAGTTTGAACAATTACCTGTTCCTCTGGAGATAAGAGACTCATCCCAATGAATAATAGGGGTTGTGTTTAGAGACTAAGGAAGAGAGTGTAAATTTTTCTTGAGTTGGTAGAGACCAGTGGAAAATCTCTTAGTTTTCCTGAATTATTCTAGTACTGACTGGATTGGGGTCTTGAGGTCACAGCAGAAATCTACTGTCAACTTGTACCTTTCAGTGATGAAGCACGGGAGAAGAGCATGATGTCATTACCTCTCTTGAAGGTTGGGTGGAACATTAGCAACAGTGTTTTTTTGGGAAAAATACTGAGAGGGGGGGTGAATTAGTATTTAGAGCTGACTAAATACTTTTTACTTTTTCTTTGAGCAAATTTCCATACACGGTTTTTATGAACTGAACTAGCGTATGCACGCGGAAATATAGAAGGAAACTAGCGTATACTGATTTATCTTTCAGATTTAGAGAATCAGTATTTTAAACAGATTTATCAGTTATGAATAAGGCTAGATAATCAGAAGTTATGAGCAGTAAACAATAGTATAAAGCATCACACACATGAACACCAAGATTTAAGGTGGAAACCCAAATCGGGAGAAAACCACCGCTGATGTCGTCTCTATATTCAATATTTATTATATAGAAAACCTTTTACAACATTGTACTGATGCAGACTTATACCAGTACGCAGGCTTCTACCTGCAGAAGGCTGCAACCTTCTCTCATTTTCCAGCTACAACTGGAAGGGAGCTCCAACCCCTGATCTCGTTTACCAGCCTCTCATGGAAGGGAGCTTCAACCCCCTGATTTCAACACCAGCTTCTACTAGCTGAAAGCTTCTACTGCCATACTGAAGGCTTCAACCTTCAGACCCACTGCAGACCACGTTTCATCAATTTTCATACTAGATCAAACAGCTTCAACACAACCCTTCACTTAACATCAACAAACATATTTTTCCCAATACTTCAAACAGAACAATGAGACCACTGTAACCAGAATATCAGAAATAACCCAGACTTCAGAATAGATATGCAGATAAAAACTCAAACCTGAACATTCATTAATTCAAATAGCATACGCTACTTTTATTCACTGAAGCCGCGTGTATACGCACTTTCCTGCTCACTAACCTGCGTATGCCTCTGTGCATATTGTTTTTCATAACATAAAATGCATACGCCACTTCTATTCACCGAAGCTGCGTGTATACGCGCTTTTCTTCGTATCAACCTGTGTATACTTCTGAGAATACTGATTTTCAGAATGTGATCAATCTCAGATTCAGATCTAAGGCTTTCAGTCAGACACCTTCTCAGCAATGCAGAACCTTTAGACATTCAATTAGATTTAACCATGTTTTCTCACTCATTGATTAGATTTTTTCATTATCAAATCAGTAGCATACTCCATATTCAATCAACCCAGAACTTCAAGTCGATTTCATTGACCGACAGGAGAGAGAAAACAGAAATCACAAAAGTAATATCTGTAAATAAGATTCATAAACCCTAACTTCCATACGCGCTTTTAATGAAGCGAACCCGTGTATATATGCGCTTTTAACGAGACAAAACAGTGTATAGATCTGTAAAAGAAAATTTTTTCAGAACAGACCAGATCTATAAAATTACCGAGATTTCTTCAATTTCTTCATCAGACTTGCGCCAGGTCTTCATCATTTCTTTTGCAGATCATCCTAGAGATTCATCATTTCTAGATCTAGAGATCTTGAACCTTCATCATATCCATAGGTGCATCATAGATTCAGATCTATCAGTTAAGAATAGAGTTCATCCATGCAGATATTCCTTAGAGATATTTATTCATCAATAACCCTTACTCATGCACATCTTGCCCTATGATCTTCTTCTCCTTAAATAGATTTAGCTTTTACCAATAACATGAGCCAAAACCATACCACTTCCGATGGTATTCTTGGACGGAATCAAATAAACCATACAACACTCAATACTGTGTGCCAAAACCATGGTAATGCCCCTTGGTATTGTAAATTTGGAGTGCAAAAGGGCATACGCGACTTGGGATGTACTAATCCGCGTGTATACGTGACTTGGCCTTTACAAAAGCGCGTATACATTGTGACATTATATTTATCATTTCTCCGGCATTTACTGAAATTCTTTTCTCTGTAGATACATCATTCTTACATCTGTAATACATAGGTTGCTATCCAAAGACAACTTCATCAAGTAGGTTGCCATCAAGGACAACTTCATCAAAGTGGTTCATCAGGAAAAACTCATTGCATCATATTGTAACAATCTCCCCCTTTGGACTTGATATGGCAACCATGGCTAATGCATTCGACAACAACATTCTCCTTTGACATCAAGGGCAAAGGTTGATTAAGATCATGTGTCTTAGCTTGATACCATGATCCCCTGGATGTGAAAGCATTTTCAAACATAATTTGTCCAATAGTACATGACTCTGTGACCTTTCACTATCACCAAGGAAGCTGGCGAGTCAATGGTCAACCAAGTGGGTTTACAAATTTGAACAAGTCCTTACATGACTGAATATTACAATTTTACATCAAAGGTCTCAACATGAACTTTTTCATCAAATTACATAAATGAATTATACAGTCAAGATCAAATATTCTCAAGCATGAGATCAGACTACAACAAATAAATAGAATGCCAACAATGCATCCTTTTCACATGACCAATGCTCCCCCTTAGCCTGTGCATCCTGAATAGCAAATCATCAAGGCATATTCATCAGAAGAAACATAAGTATGAGAGCTGGAACATCACCAGAGATACCCAACAGCTCCACAGCTGTGCTGAATAATGCTGACCCAAAAAAAAAATTGTCAGCAAACACCCATACGCAGTTTTCTATGCTGTTCACTTCCTCATTTGTCCTTCGAAGTAACGTATCAATTTAATCTTGAATTTAAGCGGATACGATCTTCGAGAGGCATAGAAAACTCGACTTTTGTACGAGATATTCAAACGCTTCACTGTGGGTAAGGTTTGGTAAATATATCGATAACTTGTTCTTTGGAGGGAACATACTCCAACTTCACCTTTTGTTCAAGCACTTGTTCACGTAAGAAGTGATACTTGATGGGAATGTGCTTGGTCCTGGAATGCATAACAGGATTCTTTGAGATAATGATGGCACTTGTATTATCCAACATAATGGAGATAGGAGGTGAAAATTTGATTTGAATGTCTTGTAAGGTTTGCATCATCCAAAGAAGTTGAGTGCAACATAATGCGGCAGCCACATATTCTGCTTCTGCTGTAGATAAGGCAATAGAGCTTTGCTTCTTGCTGAACCAAGATACTAACCGGAGCCCCCTATAGAATGCACCACCACTAGTGCTTTTCCGATCATCAACATTTCTAGCCTAATCTGCATCAGTGTAAGCATGAAGAGTGAGATCAGCATTCTTTGGATACCATAGTCCAAAGTCTTGAGTTCCTTGTAGATATTTGAATATTCTTTTGATAGCCTGAAGGTGAGATTCTTTTGGATTATCTTGGAATTGTCCAACAATCCCAACTGCATGCATAATGTCTGGTCTAGTCCCAATGAGATAAAGTAGACTTCCTATCATAGATCTGTATTCTGTTTGATTCACCGTGGGAGAATCATCATGAGAACTGAGATTACATCTGGTTATCATTGGTGTACTTACAGGTTTGCACTCTTCCATGCCATACTTCTTCAGAATTTGCTTAAGATATTTTGCTTGTGATAAGAATATGTCATATGTTTCTTGTTTCACTTGCAAGCCAAGAAAGAATGTTAGTTCCCCAAGTAAAGACATTTCAAATTCTTACTACATGACAGAAGCAAATTTCTGACTCATATATTCTTCATTACTTCCAAAAATGATATCATCAACATATACAACCACAATCAATAGTTTATCATTTTTAGTTTTTGTGTATAAGTTGCTATCAGCAGACCCTTTTGAAAATCCTTGTTGATGAAGATATTTGTCAAGACGATAATATCATGCCCTTGGAGCTTCTTTGAGACCATATAGAGCCTTTTTAAGTCTAAAAACAAGTTTTTCATCATTTCCCAAAATGAATCCTTCTGGTTGTTCTATATAAACTTCTTCTTCTAGATCACCATTGATAAAAGCATATTTAACATCCATTTGATATACTTTGATTTGTTGGAAGCTTGAAAAAGTAAGAAACATTCTTATGGCTTCAAGTCTAGCTACAGGAGAAAAAGATTCTTCAAAGTCTATACCTTCTTGTTGAGCATACCCCTTGCAAACAAATCTAGCTTTATTTCTTATAACATCCCCATTATCATTTAACTTGTTTTTGAATATCCATTTAGTTCCAATGACATTTTTGTCATGAGCTCTTGGTACTAATTCCCAAGTGTGATTCTTTTCAATTTGATCAAGCTCTTCATTCATGGCTTGAATCCAACATTCATCTTTGCTGGCTTGATTGACATTATGTGGTTCAATAGTGGATAGAAATGCCAGATAGCTAGAAGATCCCACAAGAGGCCTTCTTGTTTGTACACCTGATTCCTTTTCTCCCAAAATTTGAGATTCTGGGTGATTCTTTTGAACATACCTGGATGGAGCTTTTTCAAATAAATCATCTCCAGGTTCTTCATTGGGTTCACTATCTATATCATTTCTATTTGATGTAGAAGGATAGGTGTCATCTTCGTCTTCATCTGTTGTTTGTTTTTCTTCTTTTGGAGCTGCAGGAGACTCATCAATAACAACATCAATACATTCAAAAATCTTCCGAAGTCTTTTATTGTAACATTTATATGCTCTACTCCTAGAGGAGTAACCAAGAAGTATTCCTTCATCTGCTCTGGGTTCAAACTTGCCAAGTTTTTCATCATTATTTTTTATAAAGCATTTTCTTCCAAACACTCTAAAATGCTTCACATTGGGAGGTTTACCATACCAGAGTTCATATGGAGTTTTATCACTATTTACATGAACATGTGCCTTGTTAAGAATATTTACCGCTGTATGTGCTGCTTCTCCCCAAAATGTGTCAAGTGTTCCGGAATCATCAAGCATAGCTCTTATGGCATAAAGGTTTGGTAAATATATCAGCAACTTGTTCTTTGGAGGGAACATACTCCAACTTCACCTTTTGTTCAAGCACTTGTTCATGTAAGAAGTGATACTTGATGGGAATGTGCTTGGTCTTGGAATGCATAACATGATTCTTTGAGATACTAATGACACTTGTATTATCACACTTAATGGAGATAGGAGGTGAACATTTGATTAGAAAGTCTTGTAAGGTTTGCATCTTCCAGATAAGTTGAGTGAAACATGATGCGGCAGCCACATATTCTGCTTCTGTTGTAGATAAGGAAATAGAGCTTTGCTTCTTGCTGAACCAAGATACTAACCGGGGCCCCATGTAGAATGCACCACCACTAGTGCTTTTCCGATCATCAACATTTCCAGCCCAATCTGCATCGGTGTAAGCATGAAGAGTGAGATCAGCATTCTTTGGATACCATAGTCCAAAGTCTTGAGTTCCTTGTAGATATTTGAATATTCTTTTGACAGCCTGAAGGTGAGACTCTCTTGGATTAGCTTGGAATCGTCCAACAATCCCAACTGCATGCATAATTTTTGGTCTAGTCCCAGTGAGATAAAGTAGACTTCCTATCATAAATCTATATTCTGGTTGATTCACCACGGGAGAATCATCATGAGAATTGAGATTACATCCGGTTATCATTGGTGTACTTACAGGTTTGCACTCTTCCATGCCATACTTCTTCAGAATTTTCTTAAGATATTTTTCTTGTCATAAGAATATGCCATCTGTTGCTTGTTGCACTTGCAAGCCAAGAAAGAATGTTAGTTCCCCAAGTAAAGACATTTCAAATTCTTGCTACATGACAGAAGAAAATTTCTGACTCATATATTCTTCATTACTTCCAAAAATGATATCATCAACATATACAACCACAATCAATAGTTTATCATTTTTAGTTTTTGTGTATAAGTTGCTATTAGCAGACCCTTTTGAAAATCCTTGTTGATGAAGATATTTGTCAAGACGATAGTACCATGCCCTTGGAGCTTGTTTGAGACCATATAGAGCCTTTTTAAGTCTACAAACAATTTTTTCATCATTTCCCAAAATGAATCCTTCTGGTTGTTCTATATAAACTTCTTCTTCTAGATTACCATTGAGAAAAGCAGATTTAACATCCATTTGATAAACTTTGATTTGTTGGAAGCTTGAAAAAGCAAGAAACATTCTTATGGCTTCAAGTCTAGCTACAGGAGAAAAAGTTTCTTCAAATTCTATACCTTCTTGTTGAGCATACCCCTTGCAAACAAGTCTAGCTTTATTTCTTATAACATCCCCATTCTCATTTAACTTGTTTTTGAATATCCATTTAGTTCCAATGACATTTTTTTCATGAGCTCTTGGTACTAATTCCCAAGTGTGATTCTTTTCAATTTGATCAAGCTCTTCATTCATGGCTTGAATCCAACATTCATCTTTGTTGGCTTGATTGACATTATGTGGTTCAATAGTGGATAGAAATGCCATATAGCTAGAAGATCCCACAAGAGTCCTTCTTGTTTGTACACCTGATTCCTTTTCTCCAAAAATTTGAGATTCTAGGTGATTCTTTTGAACATATCTGGATGGAGCTTTTTCAGATAAATCATCTCTGGGTTCTTCATTGGGTTCACTATTTATATCATTTCTATTTGATGTAGAAGGATAGGTTTCATCTTCGTCTTCATCTGTTGTTTGTTTTTCTTCTTTTGGAGCTACAGGAGACTCATCAATAACAACATCAATACATTCAACAATCTTCCGAAGTCTTTTATTGTAACATTTATATGCTCTACTCCTAGAGGAGTAACCAAGAAGTATTCCTTCATCTGCTCTGGGTTCAAACTTGCCAATTTTTTCATCATTATTTTTTATAAAGCATTTTCTTCCAAACACTCTAAAATGCTTCACATTGGGAGGATTACCATACCAAAGTTCATATGGATTTTTATCACTATTTACATGAACATGTGCCTTGTTAAGAATATTTACTGCTGTATGTGCTGCTTCTCCCAAAATGTGTCAAGTGTTCCGGAATCATCAAGCATAGCTCTAGCCATTTGTTGAACTGTTCTATTCATTCTTTCTGCTACGCCATTTTGTTGTGGAGTGCCAGCTACAGTAAACTGTCTTTTTATGCCATGTTGTTCACAAAATTCAAGGAATTCATCTAATGTATATTCTCCTCCTCGATCAGATCTAAGACACTTGATTTTTAGATCTAATTCATTTTCAACCAGTGCTTTGAAGATCTGAAATTTCTCAAATGCTTCATCTTTGTGTTTAATCAACCTAATCCAACACATTCTAGAGAAATCATCAATGAATAAGATATAGTATTCTTCACCACGTGGTGACTTTTTCCTCATAGGTCCACATATGTCAGTATGAATGAGTTCAAGAGGCTTACTTGATGATCCTTCCTTGGCATTAAATTGTACTCTGGTTTGCTTACCGAATTGGAAATATTTGCATATGATATTTTCAGGTAGAGAAATATTGGGAAGATCACGAATAGCTTTAAGTCTGCTTGATTTGTTGATTTGAGAGAAGCTCAGATGCCCCAACCTTCTATGCCATAGCTAGTTTTCTGAAGATTTACTCAAGTAACATTGTTCTTTGCAGTTCTTCAATACATACAGGTTGCTTGGAGTTCTTTTTCCTTTTACAATTGTTTTTCCTGTATCAAGATCACGTACCACACATTCTTGTGAACTAAAGACAACTTCAGTTCCTTGATCACACATTTGACTTACACTTAACAGGTTATGCCTTAATCCATCCACATACATGAAATTATTAGCTTTCACCTTTTCCTTTAGAAAAACAGACCCTTTTCCCTTAATGACAGCAGGAGTATCATTTCCAAATGTAACATTCTTTTCCTTTTCTAGAGCACTATATGCAACAAGTTTGTTTTGTCACCTGTCATATGTTTTGAGCATCCACTATCAATGTACAATTGATTTTCTTCACCTTCTGCAAATAAAGCTATGCCACAATTTTCAACCTGTAATTCCTTCTTTTTCCACACTTTGGAGCTTGAAGGAAACTGGACTTTGCTCCTACATTCAGATTCTTCATGGCCAAAGTTATTGCAATAAGCACATTCAACTTCATTTTGAAGAGGAGAAAATTTGTTATAGGTATTCTTCTTTGTTCCACATTGGACCCTTTTCTTGCTTCTTTCCATGATGGTTTTATATGCAACACATTGAACAGCTTTATGACCAAAATTGTGACATGAGAAACATTGTCCATTGAAGAAGAAATTTCTGCGATCATGAAATCTTCTACTTGAATTTACCTGTGGATTGGTGTTTCTTTGAAAGGTATTCCTGTTAGTGTTCTTTGAATTGAGATGGTCATGCTTTACCTGTAAATATTATTTATTCCTTTGCTGAGTGGTAGAATGTTGTATACTAGCTATAGCTGCTTTTAGATAATTTGGTGCTGAAGCCTAAGAAGATTCTCTGATATATCCAAGACCTGTCTTTATAAGAGGAGACCGTTGTACCTTGATAATCTCATCTAAGGTTTCAGATCCTTTAGCAAATCTAAGATTCAAAGTCTTCACTTTCTCAATTTATTTTCTTAGACTTACTATTTCACATTCTAATTTCTCATTGTGTTTCTCCTTTCCTTCAAGCTGATTTTTCAGAGTTTCTATGGATATTTTACTTTCTTCTTAAGTACTTTTTGAATTGATTAATCATCAAGAAAATTTATATTCTTCCTGTGCTAATCTCATAAGTCTCATAAAAGTATTCTTCTTTCTCTAGATTCTTTTTCAAATGCCAAGACACCATCGCTTTTGGCGGAAATTCCGATGATTTGTTCCCACGTTTAACGAACAAGCTGAAATTTCCTCAATTTTTTTCCAATCCTGCCTAAAACCGTCGCTATACCGACGTTTATAGAAAAGTGTCGTTAAATACCGACACTTAGAAAAGTGTTTCCATTGCGATGTTTGAGGAAAACGCCGTGACCGGCGACGCTATGGCCTAACGTTGCCGCTATATTATGCATTGCATCGGGGTGAAGTGCGACACAATGTCTAAGTGTCGTAATTGCGACATTTGGAGGCCTTCATTGCAACAGTGACGCATTTTCTGTCGTCGGTATAACGACACTTATATGCGCGCTAAATACAAATACGAAACTTATATGCACGCTACATAAAAATAATTTTATTGTTTCGTATCCATTGCAATAGCTACATTAACGTCTGATATCACGCGCGCATCCGCCCTCCGCTCTTGCAGAATAGCATTCGCCCTCAGCTCTTGCATAACAAAATTTTCCCTCATCATTCGCCCTCAGCGTTCGCCCTCAGCTCTTGCAGAACAACATTCACCCTCAGCTCTTGCAAAATGGTAAGTTCTTACTGCAGGCCCTTCCTCCTATAGTAGGGTTGACTCTATTTGGGTTTTTTTGGTCAATTCCATTGGATTGTGTTAGGCTGTAGGGTTCTCTCTAGACGTCAAGAATCAAGATTCAATACCCTCTATTATCTTCATCACCCAATACAAGATTTAAATTTTTCCCAAAGAAACACTTATTAATTTGGCAGCCATTATTTCTCCCTGCTTTAAAAACCCTACATTTAAATGAAAACAAGCATTGCATTTAAACTAAAAAAATATATTAGTGTTCAAATGTACATGTGTGCTACATTAACGCCTGATATCACGCGCACATTCGCCCTCCGCTCTTGCAAAACAGCATTCGCCCTCAGCATTCGCCCTGAGCTCTTGCAGAACAGCATTCGCCCTCAGCATTCGCACTGAGCTCTTGCAGAACAGCATTCGCCCTGCATTCGCCCTCATCTCTTGCAGAACAGAATTCGCCCTCAGCTCTTGCAGAACAGCATTGGCCCTCAGCTCTTGCAAAATGGTAAGTTCTTACTGCAGGCCCTTCCTCCTATGGAGGGTTGACCCTATAGCCTAACCAAATAGCTCCACTTGAGAAAAAATTTCATAATCTTGGGGCTGGATATACTGCAGAGCAAACAATTGTAGTTATCATTCGTGCTCCAATATATTAATATACTTTTTACATTGAACTGAAGAAAGGGAAACAAGCAACTGCTAGCCATCATACAATGCTTTGACATAAGAGTTTTGAGTGACATACTTGAAAAAAGAACTCATCGACTGATATTTATAATCATTTTAGTTATTCAAGTTAAACACAATGTCAAGAATCAAGATTCAATACCCTCTATTATCTTCATCACCCAATACAAGATTTAATTTTTTCCCAAAGAAACACTTATTAAATTGGCAGCCATTATTTCTCCCTGCTTTAAAACCCTACATTTAAATGAAAACAAGCATTGCATTTCAACTACAAAAATCTATTAGTGTTCAAATGTACATGTGTGCATCACTTGTGTAGGGTATTCCTTTTCCACTTTCACATTATCCAAGAATGTGTGCAGTATAGTTCATATTTTTTGTGATTTAGATTATCTTGAAAAAAGGAAAGGTAAATTATTTCCCATGGAAAAAGAAGGTTTTCCCTTTTTACTACTGGAAATGGTACAACAAAGTTCCATTTCTACCCGAAACTCCTATGAAAAAGGAACCAAATAAAGGCCATGTCCTCAATGGACATCATTTGGATTTGAAAATGGCCATTGCACCGTGTTGTTTCTTATATTACATCACGATAGTTTCTTAGGTCATTTCTTGTTTCTTGAGATGAAAAACAACCAAAGAAATCGTGAAGATCCTTTTAAGAAATAAATGACCATTTCTCAATCATATCTCAACTATTTTTTATTTTATTCAGTGGTTGCTTACTTTGAGAGAAATTTGACACTTTTATAAGGAATATAACATAAAAACACAAAATGGGAAGGAATTGATGATGTAGATGACCTTTAGTTGTTCTCAATTAAGAATTGATAATACACGGTGCATGTTCTGTACTACAAAATAGATTCCTTCCTGGAGTTAGGACACAGAGTATTGAATCAAAGTTGTAGTTTCTAACTTCTTGTATTGGTTCATCAATCTTGAAATTCAGACATTGCATGTCTTCATTGCTTCATGTTTGAATAATTTGCATCATATCATATAATAGGAAATTAGGAATTATGATTATTATTACTTTATGGATCTGTTAAGTTACTTTTAAGTTTGCATGGTTTAGTGTGAAATTATTCTAGTCCCCAAACACATATAATCAAGGAATTATAACATGATTTCAAACATTAAATATCAACAAAATTGTTTAAAGGATATTGAAAGGAAAAAGGTGATGGAAGATAGAAAGTGCCTTACTTAAATGCTCTAAGGATTTTTCAATAGTTGCTCCAAAGGCTTCACTTCAAGGCCCTTCAAGATCGTCTCCAACAATGCTATACCATCAGCTTCAACAATGTTGCTCCAAAAATGTCCTCAAGGTCTTCACAACAAGTTTAATAGAATTTTCTCCAACAATATATTCAATAAGGTCTTCATTGTCAACTCGTCTCTTGTTTGGGTGCCTTAATGTGCAATGACATGTTTCCAGGACTGAATTCAATGCAAGGCATATTTGAAACTCTAACTCTGTCTTCTGGTGTCTTATTAGAAATTATTTCAGTTTTCATTTTTTGTTTTCAAGTTAGATATTTTTTTCAAGTTTTTACATTTATAATTTTATTGCAATGTGGCAGACTGATCAGAGCAGTGCAGGAACAACCCCGAGACAGGATGATCGCGGAAAGAGGCCAGCGGAAGAACATGTAAAGTGCCAGCATTGCTCTATCTTTAGGTATTTTAGTTATTTACATAATTGAAATAATATTAATTTTGTTTAAATATGCAGACACCTAGCCATGGTACGCCTGATGATTCCCTCTTTGAGGAAGAGATTTCTTCATCCCTATCTCCAGTGTTCTTGTTGCGAAAAAAGGCACGAAATGCAAGGTCGGAATTTAATACTTTGATAGACACGCCTCAAACACCTGAAACAGAAGAGAAGATAAAACAACTTATGAGCCAACTAGAAAGATATCAGGTAATAATAAAAAGTCAAAAGGATATTTTTTTTGTTCTGCATGAGATGAATTGTGATAGTTTTATTTTTAATTTTTACATTGACTAAACTAACAAAAAGTTCTTTTGTATGTAGCGTTTTCTGACACTTGCTGAATCCGGTGTTGGTGGTAGTGGGACACAAGCACAAGAGATTGCCCAAAAACCCTCTTGTACACCTTCTACTCCTTTAGGTGCCAGGCAAGAAACACACCCTGCCCAAGCAGACACCCAGCCAACCGCTGAACGTGTTGGCAATGATGAGGCTGATATGGCCAACTACATTATTGCGTTTCCTGGAGCTACACATGTCAGCTCCACAGGGACCATTAATGGCATGTTGTTGGTGAACGATGAGGGTGTCCCTATAAAGCATGTACAACTCCCAGGTAAATTTTAATATTTTAACTATTTCATGTACTTTATCTAAAACATATTTATCATGATTTTTATTTTTAAATTAATGATAATATTTTTTTTTTTTTTTGGTTTTATTCTGTGTAGGAAACAATGAGTTCTACAGGATTCTGGAGAGCCATGCGTTGGTAATTTTTGGCCCAACCATATGTACAGGGTGGAATTCCCAAAATTCCAACTTGAAAAAAGAACTTCTAGATTATCTAGAAGCCCTTTTTGGGGTCGGCACATTTGACAGAAAAGCGGTGGCTCAGGTAGCCGGCAAATATTTGAAATATACCAGGGACACCTATAGGACGCAATTGCAATTTAACCCTAGATATGAGCGTCTTCTCGCAGTTTCAGAGAGTGAGTGGAGAGCACTCATCCATGACGGAAAAGAGAAAAGGGCAAAGAAAGAAGGAAAAATGCCAACTGGACCCGCAAGGTAAATTACAACTTAAATTCAATAGCTTTAATTTTCTTTATGTCTAAAATAAAAGTGTGCTACGTCATATCTGACTTCAATCTTTTG
Source organism: Pinus albicaulis (assembly GCA_034641835.2). Taxonomy (NCBI): domain Eukaryota; kingdom Viridiplantae; phylum Streptophyta; class Pinopsida; order Pinales; family Pinaceae; genus Pinus; species Pinus albicaulis. The sequence goes on along the minus strand of CM076570.1, from coordinate 937,170,769 downwards.
ATGCTAGGTTGCCTGACACCTCAAAGGCAACCAAAGCTAGGATTGAAAAAAAGGGCTATCACAAGCTAGGCCAGGGCGGCTACTTGAAATTAGCCACAAGAATTGTAATTAAGTAGCTAAACATCTTATAATTAATTGTATCTCCTTCCAAAATTTTTGTAATCCTATCAAATATGATTAAAAATACACAATCATATGTAATGTAGGGTGATGAATTCGAAACAGAAACTACAGAGGAAGATAAAAATATCACTTTCCATTTCGGCTATCAAGTCGTAGTTGAACGTCGCAGAAGCTTGGGGCAGGTCCCAAGATCCAGAATGCCTGATAAGGTAAAACATTAACCTTTCAATATGTTTTTTTTCATCCATAAATTTAATGTCTAACAACTTTGTTTAAATCAGGGGAGCAGCACTACCGACGAGGCAAATAACCCAGTTTTAGAGCCAGATGTAGATGATCCTCACGTGCAACATGATCATTGTAGTGGGGACCAGGCCGACAATGCTACTATCAGTGAGGGCCGTGACGGTAATTAATTTCCACTTATAATTTTTTCTAATTATACCTTGATGGTTGTCCTTATAACGTTTTTTGTTTAAATGACGGAGAATGTTTCCCTTGAGGATCTTACCACCAGAGAGGAAGACAGGGCAACAGTCCCAACGGCGACAACTGGTGCACCAGGTAAATAATCTCATTGCAAATTTTTTTATTAATATTACCGAACTAGTTCAATGATATTTAAAAACTGACAATTAAAATTTAATATTATTTGTTTTTGTAGGCAATGCCCCGTCACTGGATGAGACCAGACATCGTGACTATGCAACTAGGTCAGCGCCGACAACTGGTGCACCAGGTAAATAATCTCATTGCAAATTTTTTTTTATTAATATTACCGAACTAGTTCAATGATATTTAAAAATTGACAATTAAAATTTAATATTATATGTTTTTGTAGGCGATGCCCTGTCACTGGATGAGACCAGACATCGTGACTACGCAACTAGGTCAGCGGCGACAACTGGTGCACCAGGTAAATAATCTCATTGCAATTTTTTTTATTAATATTACCGAACTAGTTCAATGATATTTAAAAACTGACAATTAAAATTTAATATTATCTGTTTTTGTAGGCGATGCCCCGTCACTTGATGAGACCAGACATCGTGACTATGCAACTAGGTCAGCGGCGACAACTGGTGCACCAGGTAAATAATCTCATTGCAATTTTTTTTATTAATATTACCGAACTAGTTCAATGATATTTAAAAACTGACAATTAAAATTTAATATTATCTATTTTTGTAGGTGATGCCCCGTCACTAGATGAGACCAGACATCGTGACAATGCAACTAGGTCGGCGGCGACAACTGGTGCACCGGGTAAATAATCTCATTGCAATTTTTTTTATTAATATTACCGAACTAGTTCAATGATATTTAAAAACTGACAATTAAAATTTAATATTATCTGTTTTTGTAGGCGATGCCCCGTCACTGGATGAGACCAGACATCATGACTACGCAACTAGGTCAGCGCCGACAACTGGTGCACCAGGTAAATAATCTCATTGCAATTTTTTTTTATTAATATTACCGAACTAGTTCAATGATATTTAAAAACTGACAATTAAAATTTAATATTATCTGTTTTTGTAGGCGATGCCCCGTCACTGGATGAGACCAGCCATCGTGACTATGCAACTAGGTTAGCGGCGACAACTGGTGCACCAGGTAAATAATCTCATTGCTATTTTTTTTATTAATATTACCGAACTATTTCAATGATATTTAAAAACTGACAATTAAAATTTAATATTATCTGTTTTTGTAGGCGATGCCCCGTCACTGGATGAGACCAGACATCGTGACTACGCAACTAGGTCAGCAGTGCGGGTCGAAAGGCACGAAACAGGAGAAGAGCATGATGATATTGATGATGTAATTAGGAGCTTTAGAAATAGGAAGAAGAAAAAGAAAATTCGATAATGTAAAATATTGTATTATTATAGGACAAACGTTACCATACTTGGAACGTTTTTTGCGTTATATAAAAACTCATTTATCATAATATTTTTATGTCAAGAATTAATTGCAATGTTTCCTTGTGTACTTTTTGTTGAATTGTTTTTTTATTAGTTATTGAATATTTTTTTTTATGCTCATGAAAGTAAAAAATGAAATATAGATTGGGTATTGGGGAATTGAGAGTGATGTGGGGGGGGGAGGGGCCATAAGAGCTTCCACCTTCACGTGGTTGGCCCTGTTTAGTAGAGAATAATTTATTGGAGCAATTTAATCTTGGAGCAAACCTCCCTCGATCCAACGTAGCAACAAAAAAGTCACTGTTGACTTAGTTGCTACTCTTTTAGATCGTGGGAGGCTTGTTCCAAGTTCATGCGACTCCAATAAATTGTTCTTGAAATGAAGAGGAGCTTATTCGGGTATGTTTTGACATTTTCAACATATGTTCTAACATTATCATAAGAATGCATCTTAGAGTAAAAAATACTACATCAATTACTTGTATTTATTGTATAGATAATGATGGATTTTGATTGACTTGGCAGTGCAGGTACAAATCCTCTTGCATCATGAGCAACACAACTTGTCAACCAGGGTCATGTCCAGGATATTTTTGCTTGTGCGCTTGACCAGGTTCGTAATTTCACATTTTGTAAGTTCCTTTACAGTTCATAATTCAATATTAAGCTTGTTCATGATTATTATCTAGGTTTTTTGTATGTGTTTTTTCATCTATTTGATTGTAAGCAACTCTACATGTTTCTTGTTATTCACTATGATTTCTCCCATTACCACTCCTAGGATGAATCCAACTTTATTGTTACATAGGTTACTTTATTGTTACTATGATTTCTCCATTTACGATTTCATAGGTTACATCATGTAAAGTTGTCAATCTCAGGTTGGTGATGAGCTTTAGTTCTCCATATTTGGGGCTTTTCTGATATTTTCTCCCTCATGTCATTCCTGCATCACCTTGTTGTTTGAGCATGCCAATTTTCTACCACTTGTACCAATTGGCACATGTCAATCCTTGAGTGGTGCCACATTTCACCTATTTTCAGTGAGAGTTTAGGGTTTCTCTAACATAGCTTCAGAAATCCGATTCAATGCCTGCTTGAATATTGTCACATAATACTCATGGTTTTTATTGATGAGCATGTTCTGAATGGTTGGTTGATTCATAAGAACCACCCATATAGTCATCTTGAGATATTTCAGAAGTTTTCTCGGGTTTCCTTTTTCACCGTTTCTAGTGGGTGGGATGGTGTGGGGTGATCCATCAATATTGGTGCTCTTGTAGTAGGGAATTTTTTTTTGGGGATATAAAGGAGCATTTGATGTAGATATCCCATTGGATGCATTCATAGATGGGCACGAGAGGTCGAGAATTTAAATTAAAAATATGCAACCTCTAGCATGGCAACCTGAAGGCCGCGAGAGACACTGGTTAAAGATTGTTTTGTGGTGGCCTTAATATAGTCGTGATTTCTTTCTATTATCTTAATGCAAATATATAGTCCGGTCTCATTAAAATGAGGATTGTGGTTGTATTTATCTTTGGTTTTTTCTCTCTTAATGCTCCAGAAGTTGCCAAAAGTTGCGATAGTTGTTTAGTTTGCCTATTACAACTTAAAAGTGGTTTTTAGCAATGGGAGTCATGTTTTTTAAGGTTCATACTAATATGAAGATCTTGTAATTCTATATTCAGCATAAGAGAAGATGGCCTCTGCTTTGGGCAGTATGACAACAATTGCCACATCTACTTCATTGGGTAACAATGGAAAGGGGAAGAAGTTGGGTGCAATGTTTGATAATTATGGCAGACAATTGTCTTCTCTTTCAGTTTTTTCACCCATTTCCTTTTTTCACCCAGTTTTAAACCATTATCTTTTTCATGTATTGGATGCTGAAAATGTGAAAAAGACTTTGGTATGAAACCAACTGGTGAATAATTTCCAGCAAAACAACCACTTCCAAGACATGATTTATAAGTACAACATATGTACTTATGAAGCATAGAAAGATATCCTTGATGCATTGTCAATGTTTGGCTAGGGTTATTTTTGGAGAAAATAACTCCTTATTCCTAGAATAGTGATCTTCAATACAAGTAAATGCCAGAGAACACTTCCAAGACATGATTTATAAGTACAACATATGTACTTATGAAGCATAGAAAGATATCCTTGATGCATTGTCAATGTTTGGCTAGGGTTATTTTTGGAGAAAATAACTCCTTATTCCTAGAATAGTGATCTTCAATACAAGTAAATGCCAGAGAACAAAGATCATCGTGTGACGCAACAAAACTGAAATTGGACCCCTAAGGAGAGCTGGTGTGTCTACAATCGCTCTGTCAGCATTTTCCCCTGGTTTACCCCGTTCTTTTCCTCCAGCCTGGGTCTTCATTGACTTCTTCTTTCTTCGGGTTTATTTATCAAAGTCGTAGAATTTGATAAATAAATACCATCCACAATGGTTGGACTTTAATTTATATTCCCGACTTTATATTATCTCCAAGCCTTATAACCAATGTTTAACTTTCAACACTTTGTATTTGTACTCCACGTTTCTTTTTAAATAAATAACTTTTAATGAACTTTCGGCTCTATATTTCACCACCCAGCCTTACAACAATCATGCTCCAGACTTATGCTAATTATCCGCCAATCGTTTAATTAAACAATTTCAGTATACTCCGGCCCCACCTATATATATCAATAACCAATCAAACACTCGTATCGTACCTCGCTATCCTCCGCACACCTTAGTTAACCTCCGGGCAAGTTCAACGTGCGACCACCATCCGATGGCCCTTCTCCAAATTAACAACTCTTGGCAATTTCACTCGGCTTCCAACGTCGGGCTTTAACGTGCGATGGCGTGGGTTAAACGGTGGTTTTTCGGGGGTCATTTCGCCACGTGTTGCATTCCCTATGGAATCGCTCGCGAATAGGAAATACCGCCTACTCCGCAAAAGCAGTGCGATATGGGCAACCCACTTTCGTGATTCCGCTCGTGGTTTTGGTACAGGGCTTGACCACAGGTGCAAGTCTGGTTCTGCTATCCTTTTGTTTTTTAACTCATGTCCAATCCTTGGGTCAGGTTCCGAAAGCACAACAATCTTGTCTCTTTATTAAGCGAGATTTTTATATTTGAACAGTGTTCACGACCCCGGTTCTCTACACAGACCTCACCTTCGGGTGGGGTGAGTTCATAGGGTTATCCAACAATTTACGGGAATTCAAAGACAAAAGAATGGAATTATCAGTACCCAATCACCTCACAGTTAAACAATTCTTCACAATTAGCAGTTCTAGATAATTCAATGGAAACTATGCTTGGAAATCATTTAACTGGAAACAATTGTTCACACACAGAGGTTTATTGCAGAAATCCCCTCTCTACTCTCCTCTTCCCTCTCTACTTTTATTCATCCAAGGAATTACAATTTATATACATAACATATGGCTCTTCGGTTCCTCTGAGAGGACCGTTCTAGAAATCAAAAGGTCTAATTATAATAATTCAACTAACTGAAACTGTTCGACTCCTACAACTCTAACTAGTCTACGTAATACAGTCAGCTGAGGTATTGACACCTAGCTGTTACAACTCAAATGTTTTCGAACCCTCCTAGCCACAACATGTGGACAAAACCTCCTACATTGCTGGCTAGTGCCTAATGCCCCCGCATCATCGTGTGACATAAACCTATTAACAAAAGTGAATAGGGAATGATTATTAATTATGGCATACTAAGTTGTCAGTGATTTTGACTATTTGTCTTTAACATGTAAAAATGTTAAATTCCAAACTTACATCATCATGGTATTTTAGTAGATGTGTGATAGGTAGTATGATAGTATCATATTACCATTCTTCCTTGAGGAACCCACTTCATCCATTAAGATTGATTTTCTAAAGAGTAACATTGTAGATAACCTTAAAAACATTTATTAACTATTTTTGTTTGACCATTTGATTGTGTTTGATATGTAGAACTCATGGCAGCTAGTGTTTCTCCACTCATATTAAATAATTATTTCCAAAAGTTTCTTGTTACTATTACTTTAGGAAAACCATGAAGACGATGAATTTCTTTCACAGACACTTCTGCCACTTGGCTTGTTGTTTATGTACTTTGAGCTCTACAAAAAAAATCTACAAAATTTGTCTATATAAATGACCAAAAAAATGTAATACTTACCTTTATATTTCAGTAACCCTGTAATAAATTCTATTGATATATCTTCTAGTCTTTGAATATGTATGTGGAATGGTTGAAGTAACCCTAGAGATTTTACTATCTCTCTTTTATTTATTATGCAAACCTGACCTTCTCTTACAAAATTTTGAATATCTTTCTTCATTCCTTCCAAAAATATATATTTTTTATCCTTTGAGATGTTTTAAGGAACCCTGCGTCCTACCATCAGAGAGACATGGGACTCCCTTAATATTTTTTTATTCAAATATGCTTGCGTGCATAAAAATATTCTACATTTGCACCAAATTATATCTCTCTTTCACTCCCAATGCTCCATAGAGTTCATCCCATCCTTTATAAATTTTAGTTTTTGTTTAGTACTATTGTCATTTTTCCATTATGGCAAGCTTCTTCTAGCCACCTAGGAATAGAAAATGAAATTGGATATAAATTTGAGGCCTCTTCTATTTTAGAAAGAGCATCATGTACTAAATTTTCCTTACCCTTTTTGCAGATTATCTCAAAATTAAAACTTTTCATTTTTTCTCCTCATTTTTGTTAATCTTCCAATGAAATCCATAGCTTCAAAAAATACTTTATGCTATTATGGTATATCTTGACTTTAAAGTACCTCCTAGTGATATACTATCCCCATTTTTTATTGCATGTAATATTGCTTCCATTTATTTTTCATACGTAGATTTCACCAAATATTTTCTTTGAATTCCTTGCTTTTAAAAGCCAATGATATCCCTTATTGTGTTAACGTTACGTAAATTCCTTGTCCTAGTGCCTCACACTCTACTATGAATGTTTTACCAAAAGTAGGTGCAACCGATGTTGGTGTAGAAGACATGGCATCCATTAAAAGAGAGAATGCCAAAGTAGCTTCATCATTCCATATAAATGATATTTTCTTCAAGAGATATGTGAGTGGACTTGAAATGCATGCATAATTCTTAACAAATGATCAATAATATCATGTAAGTCTAAAAAATCTTTTAAGAACCTTGATTTTCTTAGGAATAGGTCATTTTGTAATAGCTTGCATCTTTTGAGGCTCCAACTTCACTCCTTCCTTTAAAACAATATGAACCAAATACTTGAATTCTTATTTCCCAAAAGCACATTTGGATATTTTCACATAAAAATGATTGTTCTCAATAATTTATATAACTTTTCCACATGTTTACTAGTGTGGTATTCCCATGATTTATTATAAATATATGTATTATCAAAGAAAACCAGCACAAATTTTATAAGATGGGATCAAACAAAATTGTTCTTAAGTCGAGTTCGCCGGACTTCAAACGGCGATAAACCATAATTCAAACCAAATTCGCGTTCCAAATTAGCCTGCTGACGTCGGCCAATTTTGTGACACGAAAACCAAATGAATTCTGCCCTAATCGTTTTCGGGTCTGAAGTTGGCTGGCATACAAAGGGAGAGTTGTGACGCGAATTTCTTATCAAATTCGCCCTAATCTTTTTCGAGTCCAGATTTCCACTGCGCGAGCGGCCCAAACAAATATCCACTCCTATCCCTCTGTGACGAAACCATCGTACATGCTGACGTCATCAATCAAAACCCGCCACCCTTTTGACTTTGTAAATAAAACAAATTGCGTCTGCGTCATTTTCATTGTTCCGTGCGCTAGCCAGTCTTCCATGCAACAAAATTCAAAAACCAATTGTTAACGCTTGCTGACCGTTACCTTGCTGAAGAGAATTGAAGTCGAGTATTTCAGGGTTCTTCTGTCATAACCAGCGCCTGTTTAAACACGTTTCATTTCCCGTAAACAAGTATTTATTCCAATTCCCCGCTAAACTCTGTAAAAAATCCTGGTTTTAGTTTTAATTCTGCACTAAGGTCTGAAAAGAAGTTCAGTTTGGTCTTTTTTGTTCCCAGAACTGCAATTATATTCCCAAAACTGGTAATTGTGCCCCTTTTCCACAAAAACCCCGAAATTCCATTTCCGAATCCACAAGAACCAGAAATGGAAGTTCCTGTAACTCTGAATGTCGTGCCCATCAATGCCCCTCACAAGGACTTGGATTATTTGCCTTTAGCTGATATGGATTTTCAAATTAAGGACTTGCTTCTCAGTGAGAATCCTCTTCGAATATTTTGCCGCTGCAGAGACAATTATTTGAATGGTTCTGACATCTTTGGACTTTGGGAATAAAATCTTCCTATGTACCTTCTCCCCTCAGTCCATATTTTTCCTGAGTTAATCCATTATTGCTACGTAAATTATGATCCCAACCAACGAGCAGTTTTATCCCCAAGTCAAAATGTCCTTTTCCCAATAACTGCTCAGTCCATAAATGAAATGCTACAATTCCAACCTGGTCAAGCTCTCACTCCCCTGTCCATGGTTGAATTACTTGAGAAATGTACTAAGTTATCCCATGAAGAGTTAAAACCGCCTATGCCAAACCTTCATGTTACCAGAGCATCAGCCTAAAAACCCTCCCCCTTATGGTTATACTTTCTTTACTGATGAGGGTAGAGTTATTTTAGACATGATATCTTCCATAATGGGCTTCAATACTAGTGAGTATGTTGATCACTTAACCCTATTATTGTTATCCATTTTTACCCCTGGACAGCCTCCTGCTGTCAAGTACGATTTTGCATCTTATATTGCTGACAAAATCCATGATCAGTTCATGAGATTTGAGAATGAGAGAGTATTTAAGTATTCTTCTGTCATATATCATCTCATGATTTACTTTCAGTCAGAAAATTTTCCTTTTTATGTTAAGAAACTTGATGCCAAAGGGAATCCTAGGTCAGTCATCTTTTGGTCTGCCATTACTCACAAATCTGATTCTCCTTATTCCTATAATGAGTTTGTCGACCTTTTTGTTCATCCTGCAACTACCTTGTTGACAAGAGTCTCTCCTCCTAGAATTAACAATGAAATCAAGAAAATCCTTCAGCTCTCAAAGCATTACAAGATAGGTGACTGGTACCTATATCAAAACTACACAGAGATCAGGATATAAGGATGTGAATTATGCCCATTCAAACTTCCCAAGTATGTCCCAATGAGACTCTTTGCATTAGAATATTTCAGGCAGATGAATAATTTAGATATAATTCATTTTTGCAATGCAAAGAAAAAGGCTCAACTCAGGATCAAGAGCCAATTAGGTCCCTTCATTTGTAACTCTAGGGAAGCTGGAAAGGAAGCTGAAAGGATTTTAGAAGACTATCTCAGACTACAAAAGAGTTTCTACTGGGTGCCTTATGATCCAAACAACTTTATTTGTGATAGAAAAATGAAAAATAAACAGTCACCATACATCCATCAAAGAATCCCATAAATAGAAAAATATGCTAATATGGATGAATGGACAGAAGGGACATTGGTTGAAAATGATAGTGAGCAGGTCAATGTTGAAAATGTAATGAAAGATCTTGAAAAGATACTTGACCTAGAATCTTTTGGACAGGTGCAGGGATCTTCTTCAGCCATGACTTTACAACAAAATTTGCAGGAGATTAGTACAGTAGCAGTAGAATCTAAAGGAAAAGAAAAGGAGCCTGATATACAAATAATTGAAAAATTCATAATGACAACGCAACCAGAGACTTATAAAGAACAAGGTCAAGGACAAATTCCTCCTACTCAGATCAGTGAGCCAGAAATTTCTATTTTACAAACTCCTCTGAATATAGAAAAGGGAAAAAAGAGAGAGGCTGAAACAACTACTCCTATTGGTGGCTCTTCTGAACAGCAAGATGTTAAAAGGCAGAAATTAACTCCCCTTCCAAAAGATGAATCATTTCAGGAAATCCCTGACAGCCAGGGAAGAGAAGACAGTCAGCAAACAGATACAGGTAGTGGGACATCCACTAATTTTCAAAAACAGGGAATACAGAGGCAACAAAGTGCAGAAATATCTTCTTTCAAACCTCTAGTAAAAACTTCCTGGGACATCAAAAGAACATTCACCAATATAAAGGCCAGGAACGATCCACTTAGACTTCAAGTATACAACCAATATTTGAAGATGGCTCCGAAAAATCAAGAAAGATTGATGTCAGCTTATGACATCCAACAGGGTAAGATGTTAATGAGCCATTTGAAGCCCAAGGTGCGGCAGCCTCAGACAGCTGCAGATTACGTTAGGACTAATTTTTAAGTCTTAGTAAAGGATATCCATCCTTTAGATCAAATTGAGCTACACAAGCAAACAGGTGAGATGATTTATTCTACTCTGACGGATAAATCAATGATGACCCATAAGTTGTAGGATTATTTGGATAATACTAATACGCAGTTGCATCTTGAAAAAGCCTCCTCCCAGGCTAAGGATAATAGAATCAAAACTTTAGAGGAAATAATCATTGGTTTGGGTCATAATCCTAAAGATGTGAAAGGTATTGAAGCTTTGATCAAGAGAAAAGATGATGATATTGCAGCTCTGAGAAAACAATTAAAGTTACCGCCCTCAAGACATCCACAGACTGCAGAAATCATCAAACAAAATTCTGAGGAAGAACTAATGGATTTGCTCTTAAAATTGAATGAGCAACTTACTGCAACTGAAAAAGAGCTTGAGAATGCATTAAAAGATAAGCAGGAAAATATTCTAGTATCTACAACAGGAGTAGTGACAGGTACAGCAACAACAGGTCAGCCAGCAGAATTGTCACAGAGCAACACTGCAAATTTGAACACTGATGAATTAACAAAGTCAATGGAAGATATGAACATTCAGGCCATAGAGCTTCACAAAACAAAGGAACAATTGGCCACTCTAGAACATAAATATGATCTTTCAAAAATGAGTGTTGTTGATAAAACAAGAGAAGTGAACAAATTAGAAAAAATAGTCAAAGCATTGGAAAAGGATCTCACATTGGAGAAACCTTTAAAAGAAATAAATGAAATTCTTTGGGATAATATCATTAAATCAATAAAGGATGTTTGGTCCTCAATTCAGATAATGGATGAACAGAATAACTTAGTTAAATTGGCTCTCGATGAGATTGAGAGATCAAGCCAAGAGTTGGGAAATATGCCAAAAGAGGCCAATAGACTTATACATTTTTTGAATACTCGGACTAAGAATCAACTTACAGAAATTGGTATTCAGGATAGGACCGAAACAATTCTAGAAATAAAGAAAGTTTTTACTAAAAGAACTCTGGTACAGAATTTAGAACGAAGGTGCTCAGATATGCAAGAAGAAATCATTGCCTTCAGAGAAAGATTGAATATTTTTTTAAATAGAGGATTGC